>CP130736.1:34591345-34823508 GCA_030553155.1 Nippostrongylus brasiliensis | reverse complement strand
AAGGGCATCCAAATTATTGTGAATTTGTTTTGAATAACACTACACTTGGCGCAAAGGGCGGCCAACCCAAGCTGATAATTTACTAATTTATTTATTCTACGTCTTTTTACAGACATGCTACTATGGTACAAAGAGCAGGGAAAACTCAATATCCAAAAGAAAAAAATGAAATGCCACAGATTATTTTCTTGAGCGGTCGCACTCATTCAATTCCTCAGCGCGTACCTCCTGTTCCATCATTCGTTTCTCACAACAAAAAGTAGAGTTCATCGTGCAACAACTCCAACCTCTTTTCCAAACCGCGTCAAAGTTGTGTAGAAAGTCTGTTGTTTTTATGCCTCACAAGGTTGTTAAGTGGAAAGCTTTTTTAACGGCCTGACATTCCGACCTGCTCGTCGCCTTCAGAGGCCTGAGCATATGTAGTTCGTGGTAGGTGACAGGTAGAGTTTGTTAGTGTAAATCTTGTCATGGAAGCGCCATGTTAACCAATCACGGATCGGCGTAGATCGCTGGCTCGTCTTATCATAACCGCTATCAAATTCTGATAAGTTGCTCACATAAAAAGGAACTTGTTATGTCGGTGGGAATCATTCTTCACTACGCCGAACTGGTGAGAGGGCTGTGTGAGTCGCACTGTGTTTTTTCTCCACTTCAAGTTACTTCACCTAATGCTTTGGCTTAGGATGGCGACACAAGCGGCGCCAAAAACAAGAGGCGGCAACAACAGCACACCGGGAGGAACGATGACGTGGGCATCCTCCCGACGTCTCGTCATTACGAACGATGTGCCCCAAATCGTCGTCGGTGGCGGGTCGTCGTCGAGGGGTCAAGAAAGGAGCGCTGCTGCATTTCCTGTTCCACCAGCTTACTCGTTGCGAGGAGCAACTGGCCAGGTCAGCATTCGTGGAGGATTCCAGACCACAAGAGGTGTCTCCAACGCCACATATGCACCGAGATGTCCCACGACAGCACAAAGAGGAGGTAAGTCACTAGTTTCTAGTAGCTAGGAAAAGGAGCCGGCACTATTTAAGATGTTGTACCCCACCGGTATGTTGAGCTGTATTCGCCAAAAGCCTTGCGAAATAGTGCGCGGCGGGAGGAGACGCAGACGCTGACTCTAATCAAGACACATACTATTTAACGTGAGAAAGCTCAACATAGCGGTGGGGTACAACATCTTAAATAGTTCCAAGGAGCCTTCAGCTAGTATTAGGCTTATTGTGGCCCACCTGGTGCAGTGGTAAGAGGCGCTACTGACACCCGTATGGTCAGGCGATCGATCTTCACTTGGGTTAAACAAGCCTTCCATCCCTCCGCGGTAGTCATATAAATTGGTATCACACTCGTCTGATAAGGTAAGGGCACTAATGTGGTATAGAGCCTGACCCTCGCAGGTCACTGTACGGGCCAAGTACGCATTCACCATGCCTCTTTGATTTTGAATTGAGCACGGATGCCTTAGAGGATGGACGCTGACCGCTTTACCTTTACCTTTATCCCTTTCAAACAGAGAACGACGAAGATATACAGGATGTGGCAGCCAAATCCGGACAAATTGCAATTCAAACTTTCTGCCTCACCATATTTTCAAATTTCTTACCACTCTACCATGCTCTTCTTTAAGGGGTTGATCAGTTCCTTGACACCCGCATGGTCGAGCGGTCAATCTTCATTTGGGCTACCCAAGCCTACCATCTCTCTGTCGTCGGGTAAATTGGTAACATACTTGCCTGGGAAAGAAAAGACGTTGACTTGACACAGAGGGCTGGCCCTGAAAGTCAGTGTATGGGCCGAGTACGCATTCACCATGCCTTTACGATTCTGAGTGGAACACGAACGCGGCGTAATGCCCTTACAAGGAGTCCCTCTACACGTGTGCCAAGCTTTGGCGACGTAATTTTTGCAGGATGTAGGGTCTCCCAAGGGTATCACGAAACCGTAGTTAGTTTTTCCGGAACGACGTTCTGGGGTGGGGAAAAAGGCCGACGAAAACCAGTGAGTAACACGTGATGACTCATAAGGCACCGCTCATGGAACACTGAGGGAGGCAATGGAAATGTGTCCAAATGGCCTAGTGGGTTGCGAGTTGGGCTATTAAGCGAACGGTAGGGTTTTGGGGATCGTTTTTGCTTTTGCACGCAAGTGTTCATTACCATCATGCACTTTTGTGGTCACAAGAGCCAAATTTCACACGAATAATGCGATCACTGCTCATAGCTCATCTACAGCGCTCGTAAGATGCAATGTCAGCATTAACATGGGTAGCCATCATCCACCGTAACTTACCTTGAATGGACGCAAATTCAGAAACTAATGTTAGATTTGTGATCAGCGACCCAAATAACCCCCAAGTACGAAGTTTGGACGAAATCGGGTATTTTGACCCAGGCACCTCACTTACCCATCCTTACCATAGCTAGTGTTCACTAGCCCATACAAACCCACCATTAGATACTCTCGCTTGTTGCAAATCACGAAACTTGTGTTAAATTCGTGACCCGCCCCTCAAGTAGTGTTTTTAGCTTAGCTTGGACGAAATGGGTGACCACGACGTCTCGAGCCTCATGTCAGCTGTCGGTAGAGTTGCCCAAAGTTCAGCCCCCGATGATTTACTGGTAATATTATGACACCATTCAGAGTATAGCTGTCAGGAAATCGTCAGCATCCACTAAAGGCCTCTGCAGACTCGACGACGCGACGACGCGCATTCTCGTCCAACACGGTGCCGTCGTGCAATGCAGTGTGTTGACTGTAGAGTACACGGCACCGCTTGGACGAGAATGCTCGTCGTCGCGTGTTTTGCTCAAGTGCACTTATGACGGGGAATTCAACGCGCAAACTGCTCGACGTCGAGTCTGCAGGGGCCTTAACTTCAATCTAGAAGTCGCCTGGGAGTCTCTCCCGAACTGCTGATCACGAATTTTACTCTTGTCTTTGAATTCTGACTAGTGAAGGTTGCTATGATAAGCATGGGTGAGGTGCCTGGGTCAAAATATCCGATTTCGTCCAAACTTCGTACGTGGGGGTTATTTGGGTCGCTGATCACGAATCTAACATTAGTTTCTGAATTTGCGTCCATTTAAGGTAAGTTACGGTGGATGATGGCTACCCATATTAATGTTGCCATTGCATCTTACGAACGCTGTAGATGAGCAATGAGCAGTGATCGCATTATTCGTGTGAAATTTGGCTCTTGTGACCACAAAAGTGCACCCCAGAAGGTCGTTCCGGAAAAACTAACTACGGTTTCGTAATACTCATGGGAGACCCTACATCCTGTAAAAATTACGTCGCCAAAGCTTGGCACACGTGTAGAGGGACTCCTCGTTAGGGAAGTGATCAGTGCTGATACCTTCAACCTCTACCGTTTGTTAGGTGGGACGCCTTTAAGAAAAGATGCGGAGGGAGATCAAATTTATCGTCGCTTGCATTGGACCAATAAGTGCCTACAATCAGGTTCAACATTTCCTATGAGGGCGAGTTACTGAGCAGTAGTTCCGGACAAATCACGACCTTTTTAGGCACGCCTTGTTTTTCGTGGCGAGGGAGCAATACACCAGTGACCGGTCGAGGAGTTCCAGTACCATCTTTTTATCGCGGCACTAGTGTTGCTCAAACGAGAGCCACCCTCTTTCCAAGAAACAGTGTAACGCCAACTGTACAGATCGCCACAGTCCCGACGACTTCTGCTCCTCGATCAGTTACGCCTGATTCGAGCGCGCCAAAATTCTTTCCATTAGGCCAAACCACTCTGGCACCTGCACCACACTTTGCTGATACCATACCACCTGCTACTGTAACGTATCCGTTTCAAATGAGAAGAATGACAACGTTTGTGCAGCCAGTAACGCCACGAAGAGATTTGCGCTTGTCCACACCAACACCGTTGGCAATCTCGAAGAAAACCCCAATTGGCGTCAACCTGCCCTCTACAGACACCGTCGAGGAGAGCGCTCGAGTTTCCGAGGAAGTTAGCGAGCGGAGAGATGGAATTGCAGATGAGAGTCGAAATCCGGAGGACAGTGAGGATGAGAATGAGGATGGTCGCACCTCACCAGACGTGCTGTCCACATCGATACGGAGCAACGAAGACACATGGGATTTTTGGGATCGGGTTTACAGCGATCCAGAGTTGCGACAGAGTATGCAGGAAAGACAGGTAACACTTCACTGAGATTCCCATGTTAAGGTCCATTTAGAGGCTGCGGCATGGAGGCGCGGCACTGATTAAAGATAGGGCAGGGACGCTGACTACCACCGCGGCGGCAAGGGCGGAAACGGGGCCATTTAGAGCCGGCGGCAGCGGCAACGCGGCAAGTGAAGGGCCCGTAACCAAGGACATTCCCTCCGGCGGCAGCGGCGACAGTGTCGCTGAGCGGCGCAGCTGCCGCTGGGTCTGAATGAGCCCTCCGGCGGCAACTGGCGCGTTGCCGCTATTCGACTTCTCTGCGCTATGCTTACTCATTGCCGCACCGTACCGTACCTTTCGCCGCTGAAATTGACGGCGCCGCTGCCGCAGCTTCTGAATTTGCGGATTTTGATACGCTGCAAGGAAATTTTGGTATTATCTGCTACCACCTGAACTATTAGGTTGAGTCATATGTAATCGGACATTTACGCATGACCCCGAATTCAAGATCAAACTTTCCGACAATGAATGCACCTTACAGAACTAGTGAGGTACCTCTGGATAGGGGGAAAACGCGCTATGCAACGATTCAACACATTCTCTTTGGTAACGTTGCTCTTTGTTACAAATGCTCCGGAATTGTACATCACCACCAAATTGGATGCTTGTCAGGTTCTAGAACGTCTTCTGATTTTCTACCTTTGTCGACCAACTGGACACGGCTGGAATGGTTAGTGTATAGCCTCGTTTCTCATCAATAATGATTAGATTGTTCAGTGAGTACTTTCTGTACTTGAGAATGAGACGAGAAACTGCCGCGTATACTCTGCGACCCGCGCCCTCTGGGTCAAAGCTTGAGGTATCCGTCGACCAAGCTTCCTAACCTTACCGATCGACTTTAGTCCTTGATCATCAGTTGAATGAAGAACACTAAAGGTGCCCAATAATTCGCGAGTGGTTTGGCATGGATCGGCCTTCTCCTCGTTCCTCAATAGGTCCAGATCCAACCCCATCGGACGTCCTGACATCACCTTGTTCTCGATGGCGTAGTAGCCAAAGCAGAAGTGCAAGAACAATGGTAGATGATGCCTTGAACAGGAACACCTCCTTCATAAAACTGGTTAAGGCGCTCAAAAGATTGGTTCAAATAGTGACCAGATAGAGACAGAAAAAGCATGACGTTGCAAACACGTTATTTGAATGGAATGAATTCCGCTGCCATTTTAACAGTGGTCAACTTTACTAAAGCGAATGTGACATGATATTTTGTAGTGTTTTTTCCCTCTATCGGAAGATACCTTACTCGTTTTGATAGGTGTCCTCATTGACTGGAAATTTCATCTTGAATCCGAGCGCGCGCAAATGTCCGATTACTTTTGACCCACCCTAATACCTTCATCCCTTCAGTTTTTGATTGCGACTTTATAGTATTACTTTTTTCAGCGAGACTCACCAATGGCTGAGCTGCTCCACTCGGATAAGCTCTGCAAGGCACAAGTAGTATTTCTGAACGTGCCACGTCTGGCTTACGGTTAGTTCAAAAAATGCTTGAAAATCGTAGATTACGGTAGATAAACTGCGGTGAGAAAATCATAACTATTTGGGCGCTCTTCTTCTGTGCGTGACGGGATGGCATTCCCATTCCGGCACTGAAAAGTTAAAAAAAAACAATTGCGTCTCAAGAAACTCACGTATAATACAGGGTGTCCCAAAAAAAGTACCCACTGTTTGAAATGCCATACCTTTGGCGAAAGTGAACCAATCGTACCGGGTCATGGCTTCGATTTTAGCTAAGAAAAAAAGAAAATTTTCCCGTACGTGTTTGATGGGGATTGCGCCGTGTACTCAACCGAGGCCTCGGATTTTTGGACCTGATTGATAGTGCATGGGTTATATGCTTGCTTTATTTTGGTCGTAAACAGGTGATATCGCTGCTATCAGTTACCTCTGACAAGGGAGGTTGCTCAGCGTGCTCCGAAGATTTACAACGAGACCCATACTGTTTTGTAGAGCATCGAATGACGATTACAACGGTATGGTTTGTTTTTGCTAAATGCAAATGGATGGCACAAAAAAGGCAAAAAACCTTGAAAACTAACCAGTGGCAAATGGGCTTCTAGACCGCAACCACCAGAGATACCACCAGAATCGACCCAAATTCAAAAACAAATGTCAGATTCGTGATCGCCCCGATTGACCCCCGTAGACAAAGTTTGAGCTAAATTGGTGATTTTGACCTAATCAGCCTTATTAGTGTTGAGTAGTTGTACGAAGGTCCACTTACCGAGAATATATTTGTTCCTATTGTTCCACCTTTTGGACTCGAAGGAACACAGAGACTCCAATTTGAATGAGTTTCTTTTAATTTTTATCAAGATAGATTACTTGGGCTGTTGACAAATCCGCAATTCACAAATCTAACATCGGCTTTTCCCATTGTGTCTGGCGTGAGATTGCTAGGGTCCTTGGTAACAAGGTTGGGTAGTTGGGTCGAAATCGCCGATTTAGCCCGAACTTTGTCTACGGGGATTATTCGGGGCGCTGATCACGAATCTGATATTTAATTTTGAATTTTGGATCGATTTGGATTGGTTACGGTAGATATTGGTCGCATACATAAGTACCAGAAGACATTGTCGTTTGTGCCTACTTTGTTGGACATACCCCGCCCAAACGTGATTCTATCCCGCAACTGCGACAAAATTCCAAAAGGAGCGTAATTTGGTATCTAGCGTAGGAAGGCAAAGGAAAAGGACAGCAATGTGATCGATCCACCGACCACCAGATTGAGAGTCCTGCATGCTACCCACTGAGCCACCATGATGCAATTTGCGTTAGTTATCACCTAGAAGTGCTCTCGCCACTAATCTCTCGCCACTAGTTAGTGGTCAGGATTTCTTGCTTTTTTTTCGGGCCATCTATTTGCATTTAGCAAAAACAAACTACAACGTTGTAATCGCCACTCGAAGCTCTACAAAACCATATAGGTCTCGTTGTGAATCTTCGGAGCACGCGGAGCAACCTCCCTCGTGAGGCATTGAACATACCGACTTGTTGCAGCTTCTGGGTAACCATGGAACAACATCAATATCGGTCAATAATTGTAATCACTGTTTGAGAAGCTAAAACTCTTTTAGCAGTGATGCAATCATAAGAACGGAATTCAGTGGAATGTAAAATGTGTGAAGCATAAAGATTGCGACATGCACCTGTACGAATCGTCGGATTCTAGACCTGATTGAAAGTTCGCGGATAACATGCTTGTTCTACTTTGGTCGCCAAGAGGTGATATTACTGATGCGATATATACATGCAAAAACGTCAAAAAGAAACAAGTTTAACGGGCACTTCAAGATGCTTTTGCACAATAAGATGGACTCTTGTAATGAGCATGTAGTAGCAACTGTTGTGTCGTTGAACTTGTTATGTACTGATGTTTTTATGATTACAACATCAAGAGAAACGCGTATCAGCGATATCACCTGTTGGCGACCAAACTAGAACAAGCATGTTATCCGTAAACTTTCAATCAGGTCTAGAATCCGACGATTCGTACAGGTGCATGTCGCAATCTTTATGGTTCACATATTTTACATTCCACTGGATTCCGTTCTTATGATTGCATCACTGCTAATAAGTTTTAGCTTCTCAAACAGTGATTACAATTATTGACCGATATTGATGTTGTTCCATGCTCACGCAAAAGCTGCGGCAAGTAGATATGTTTACTACCTCAGGAGTAACTCATAACAGCGATATCACCTGTTTACGACCAAAATAGAGCAATCAAAGAGCCCATACACAATCAATCAGGTCCAAAAATCCGAGGCCTCGGTCGAGTTCATGGCGCAATCTTCACCAAGCACATACCAGAATTTGTTTCTTATCCTCCATCGAAGCCATGACCCGTTACGATTGGTTCACTTTCGCCAAAGTTATGGCATTTCAAACAGTGGGTACATTTTTTTGGGACACCCTGTATATCAGATCCACTTACCTTTGGCCTGGCTTTGGAGAAGTTGTTCAGAAGACGTCTATGCTTTAGAATGCCATTGTACTCCCCATAATATTGGCTTCTAAAGGGAGCTCTGTTGATGTTGAGCTGGGACTTCAATTTTTTGCATGACCTTTGACGAAGTTAGCCGGTATGGTGCAGCGTGATGGTCTGCAACGACTCTAACATGTTATCATTATCAAATCTTCCATCGCTTACAATCACCTTGGTCGGTTCAGGCATGTTTAGCATGTGAACTCAACACAATTGCTCACACCACCACAATGAAACAATGATAACAAGTTAACCGGCCTAGAGTCGACGCAATATTGCGGACAAACACGCTGCGTCCCCCCAACGCACATAGCCCCAAAGTTTTCACAGTTATAAGTACTCGTACACAACCTGCTTTCTGATGATTTCTAGTTGAAAAGCATAGAGTACTGCAGAATGAGGTCGATTAGCCAACATCGATGCAAGTTTATTACGGCTAAAGTTTCTGTGAATCCGCCTTCATCATTACCTGAAAGAAAAAAGCGGAGTTTGGGAAATCTTTCGTCCAAGAACAGCTTCATGTCACAGCGGTGAACCAGAGGGTACTAGCAAGGAAAGACGAATCGCGAATAGGGCAAACACAACCAGACCTTGGCAAGTAGACAAGCAACGAAAGCGTAAACGTACATAAGGAAATGTGCGCACCTTAGTGGTCCTTTGGCCAACTGCCTTCTGGTCAAGACCGCAAGGATCAGTAATTTCTCCTCTCGTCACTCTCCTCTACCTACTGTATCGTTCCTCAGGGTCACTTCAACCTTGTCATTCGACATCTCTACCCCAGACCTTCTACACTATTTTAAAATATACAGTTATATCTGGCTTGTGTACTCACGGAATCCACCCGCTCCAGGTCAACAACATGTCGTTCGCAGCCTGATTCATCGTGAAATCAGCTCAAACCTACCGATATTGGATATTCACATCACTTATAGAAAATGGTTTGCCATAATTACACCAGTCTAGTAGTTCATGGATATATCAAGTTGGTTGATTTAGGACAGTGCGGTTCTACCGCAGCGAAGATGCTGTTCAGGTGCTTCGGCATTTCAACGGTTTCTCGTTTCGCAATCACAAACTTCTGGTTCGAGCTTGTCAAAGCAACGCAGCGGTAATTCACTACTTTCCACTAGTTTCTGACAGAAAACGAATGTTACGATGAATGTTACATTTATTTCCTTTTTTCTAGTTTGGAGATGCAACAGCGCTGGAAGAAGCGGCTCAAGTGGAAAATGAGGAGCGACGTGCTACTCCCGGTGCGCTTCCACCTGATGGAGCTCAACGGGTCGATCTCGATTCGTTATGGACAGCCACTGAATGGAAAGACATTATGGACTTCAAAAAGTGACTTTATCGATATTCTTGCTGAATCATCTAACCTTATTTCAATGAATTCGCATAAAAACCCACAGTTCGCATTAAAAACGATCAAAAAAGTGGTCCGTGCCTTCCATCCCTCGATAAATTGATAACATGGTTGTCTAAAAAGGTTCGATCGATTTCGTAGGCCGAATATGCATTCACCACGCCTGGACGATTCTTTCCTGGGGACTGATCAACGTCGGTACCTTTACCTTTACCTTTTGACCTTACGCGAACGCATGCACTGGGCATCATTCTCATTCTTCAGGGACCTTATTACAATCCTGGAAGGGAAGCAAACTGGTATGGTTCTGAGCGAAGCGCTGGCGGAGACGGGAGTATCTCAAAGACGTGGCATAGTCGCTGCGGCGGCAGAGCTATGGCCAACCGGGCTGATTCGAATACTTCTACCAGAGGTGAGAAATTTTCTCCTTTTCCTCTCTTTGGCGTTTAATACCGCGCAGCTGCAAAGTTTGCGGTTCTTGTCAGCACTAGCCATCTAATCCTATCCAGGGCGTCTAGTGATGTCGCTTTAACGCCTCTGGATCGTTTCTGACAATGTTCCTCCACCTCTTTTGGGCGCTACTCGTGTGCGCTTACCGGGTGCATCTTAGCCGTTCGACGGCCATCTCTCCTCCTCTCGTCCTTCCAGCCAATAGCAGGTGAGCAGTGGAAAAGCGTGGAAACCCCGGCTATCGATTTGCTGCGTGGTCAAGCGTGACATGAGAGAGTGCATCTGTGTGAGAGAGAGATAAACGCATCTGTGTCTGGAGAGACAAGCGCTCGAGGTGGATGGCCGTCGACAAACGTCAATTGGCTCGCGTCGACGAGCTTTTTGCGCGTCTCGTTATAAGTGCTGAGCGAAACACGCGACGACGAGCATTCTCGTCCAAGGCGGTGGCGTGTACCGTTGGACGAGAATGCTCGTCGTCGAGTATGCAGGGGCACTAGGTCTGTGCTCTCGCATCTTTAGGTGCCCAAGAGTGCGGTTATTCTCATCACCGATCTGGCCCCCTTGTTTCGTAGCCAATCCATCCGTGTCCACCAACATGCCCACATGAGCACCTGTTTCCAGCGGAGTGTACCTGTCTTTCATGGGTCTTAATTACGGTCCAGACAAGAAGTGAGGCATCCTAGGGCAGATTCGAGTCAATCATTTGCAGTCTCAATGCCTTCCATGATTTGGGCGGTGCAAAGAAAGAAAACATGCATAAACTAAGGAACATAGTGGTGCGTTTCCAACCTAGAGAAACTGTGGAAAACCTTGCTAGATCCTTATTTAGCTTAAGCGAGATTAGCAGCAGTAGCCTCAGGCAACCAGCTGTAGCAAGTCTTTGAATTAAACGAATCACAAAGCGTTCTTTGTCATGCGATTGTGATGATTCGATAATTTCGTGCGAGAATGGGTAAGCAAGAATGGTCTCTTAGGAGAGTTTCACGTAAGAAAAAATTTCATCTCCCTTCAAAAAATTTAGGTGAAAGCCATTGGGCGATGTGTTTGTCTGGCCGGTCACGAAGATATGGCTGCCTTAGTGCGTCGAGCAGCTCAAGAGGTATGTTATGCTACTTCATGAAGCTTTATTCACCCCGGTGCAAAATTATAAGTTCACCCTGCAGTTTGCCCAGAACTATCCGAATAAGTTATTTCCGAGATACAGTAATGTTACCATAATCTACCTCACTATCAAAAACCTTCATACACAAATTTAAGGCACGGTGCCTTACCACTGCGAAAAACTACAAATTTTTATTTGAAAAATAACGATGAAGATCGGCGCAAAATTATATGTTCACTTGGAATAATTCGGTTAGGACGAGGGTTTTCTCGCTTCTTTCGCGATACAAATAGGTCAAAACGTAAAGACAACTAAAACTTGTATGAAATCGTACTGCCGAAGGCACGCAGCCTTCTCCACTTGGGCAAGCTTAAGTTGATGCTCTCCATGCCGCCGGTCTTTGAGATAAAAGGGTAGCAGCTCAACTAGGACGGTCTTTCTGCTGCATCAATCGTTATCTGAAGGACGCGGATGCCTACAAAAGAAAACAAAAGGGTGATCTTAAAGGGAGCTGTCTAGAAGAGATGAGAACCTTGTAGTTCGAGAAACCTCTAACAGCACCCGGTCCGCTATGGATCTGCGATGTCAATTGGACCTTCTATTCTCGAAATGGACGATACTACGATGCTTGAATCGTAGTCCGCACATCGTTCATCAAGTCCTGGAACGTAGAGTTTATCTGACGAAGAACCACAAAGCTGCCAGGTTGGTGTTCGCCCGTGAACACATCAATACAAATTGGAAGGAGATGAGTCCAGAATGCCTTTAAATTTTTGGGAGTGCAGAAACGAATTTTCTCACTTTTTGGGATATTATCCGCTGAACAATGGTGAAATCCCGATGAACATGACAGATATCGACGTTATTGCAGAGATTTGCGGAAAAATCCACAAGTACGCTGAAGGCGGAACTTTGGCGGTGGAAGTGTTACGATTTGGGCAGTGATTTGTGGTTATGGAACTGTTGCGTTGAACTTTGTTTCGTGTCGCATGGACAGTTAGGATTATCAGAAAGTGCTTGTAGATAATATTTCACCTTATTTCAGAACATTACGTAGGGATAATGCCCCGATACGAGCGTCGAGGTGAGCAAAGAACTTGTTTTGTTCCCATAGAATTCCACTTCCTGTATGGCTAACTTGCTCTCCAGATATAAACCCGATAGAGAACTTGTGAGGAATTCTTGTACATCGAATGTACAAAAGTGGAATCACTTATGCTTCGGTTTCTGATTTGAAGTAGGCCGTACATGATGCATGGGCTAATATAGAGCAAACTGTTCTTCTTAAACTTATTCGAAGTGTGCCAGATAAAATATTTGATGTTCTTTATAAGAAAGGTAATTTAACGAAGTACTAAACTTAATTTGCTTGTTGAAATTCTTAACATTAGTCGGTTTTTTCAAAGTGAACCTATAATTTTGCACCGATCTCCATCCTCATTTTTCAAATAAAAATTTGTAGTTTTTTTTGCGGTGGTAAGGCACGGTGCTTTAAACTTGGGTATGTAGGTTTTTGATAGTGAGGAATATCATAGTAACATTACTATATCTCGGAAATAACTTATTTGGATAGTTCTGAGCAAACTGCAGGGTGAACTTATAATTTTGCATCGGGGTGTATTACTGAGCCTAAAACCGTACTTTAGGGAACGCCGCGATTGATGACAGATTCATGGGAGCCGATCCCTCCGTGTGAAATTCGTACCGAACAGCACTTGCTCAGCTATTTGGCTGCATTTCTTTCTCATTTTGGGCCGCAGCACACCATTATTGACATACCACTACGTCTGTTAATAAAATCGCTATCGGGAAATTGGCCAGCGACCGGACCAGCTCTTGCCGAATGGGCCACCAAGTTTGTTTTCTTCCTTTCTGTGCTTAACCGCTGAAAAAGTCCAGAGATTGTATATGTATTCAGGAGATCCTATCAATTTATCGTTATGTTCGAAGTCCTTTATCTTGCGACAAGCATAAGACATCGACGAATTCTAGTTGAAGCTGTGCAGGTGCGATTTGGATTGCTGCAGGTACTACGTAAAGTAGAACATACAAACGAATTGTGCTCTTTCAGCCCTTATCGACGTTGAAGTTCAAGTTTTTAAACGCTGCAAATCGATGCTGAAGGAAAAGTATTATAATAATTTCTTCTACGATAGGTTTGATGTGATAGGTTCAATAAGTCGTTTATAGTTGAGTGATGGGTACACTCTTTAGTTTTAGAGTTGTTCACAAGGTTACAAATATACAGCAGGAAAAATTGGGTCAATTCAGAAGCATTTCACTAAAGAAATAATCACTTTTGTTGTGGTAGCAATATTACGTTATTAAGCTGGATAAAATAGGGTATATGCAAGCTTGGTTCCGTTCTGCGATGTCGCCTTCATCCTTTGCCTTCTTGTTATGTCTAAGCGTTGTTGTACACTGTGTTTTAAAAAGTTTTAATAAATCTGACGTTGTCACGGTGTACCTCCTTTCTGATAAATCAATAATGAAGAAACGAGTCTATCAATACTACTACTATTACTCTACTTCTACTACTACTACTATTTTTAAGAATTCCGCAGCCGCTGATGGCTCAACTGCACTTGTCGACGCGTTTTTTGGTCGAACTCAATATTAAACTGTACCTCTACCGTGTCCAGCCAACGCTGTTTGGGACGTTCTCTTGGTGTTGCCCCTTGTATGCAGAGACCGAGTTTAATCATGCATACCGTGCTATCCCTTGCTGGCGACACATGCCCATACCACCATGAATCTGTGATTTATTGGAATTTGCCATCAATTTGAATGCAACATATGGTTTTTTGGAACAGCGATGGGACTTAACGCAAAAATTAACATGCAACGCATGGCTTTCTTTCACGCCTAACGTGGAATGTTTCTTAGTGATGCCGTCTGACACAGAAGGGGACGTAGTCGAGAGATGAGAGTAGCACACCGAACAGTGAGATGTAGCAAATCTGTCCTTCAAAATCTCGGTTATACAAATGGAAAAAACTCCACGAATGGATGGCGTACCATCATCATCTCTTTAGCGTTGAGTCCCCTAACGACGCGTGGTGTCGTGCTTTTGCAAGGCGGAGGGCGAATTTTTCAGCCTGTGGATGTTCCAGTTCTTCGTATGAGCTATCCAAGTCTGTCGTTCTCGCGAGACGGCAATCGTCGCAAGCCTCTTGTATTCCTTGTATTTCGTGAGATCGTCCAGTAATGTAGACGTCTGCCACGTCTTGAACGCGTTTTTCTTTTCCCTCACTGCCTTCTAAACCACATCATTTTAAAACGAGGCAGCTCTGTCTTCCTTCTGTCTTTCCTTGTTTCACCAAAGACATCCTTAGCGCACTGCAAGATCGTTTGGATTGCCAGCCGCTATGTCTCGTTTACTGGCCCATCGGGAATCGGAAGGCCAGTCCACTCGCCTTTTGAGCTCGCTCTGCCCAGGAGTTCTCAGTTTCCACCATCGAATCCGGGCTCCGTTCATACCTTCACCTTAAAAGGAAGGATGACGTTCAGGTCTGCAACCAGTGGTCTGTGTTGCGCTGCGACGTTTTCGATAGGTAGGACTTTTTCTCGCACTATTTTTAAAGCCCGCCTACGCACGACGATGTGATCGACTTCCGTTTTACGACCTCCGCTCTTAGTGAAAAATGTGCTGCATATGGCAAGGTCGTGGGCGTCCGCCAAGTCTACAATCCACTCACCGTCTCCACTGGATCCAACTCGAACTCGTGATCCCTTCTCCAATCTCTATAGCCTTCCTCCATGTACTCTTTCCACTGCTCTACGGTCGGTGCCTACATGACCATTCAGATCTCCCGCAATGGTGAGGAAGTCGTCTCCAGGGCAGATCTGATAACGTCAGCTAGTGTCTCATAGAACTCATCTCTCTCCTTGTCGGAATAGCCGGCCGTCCCTCCTTCGGGTCTATCCTCACGGACATGATCCTATCGCTGATCCTTTGGACAGCTGACACCAAATCTTTGACAGACTCTCAGACCGCCTACGCCGTTTTTTCTACCGTCTTCGCCTTCGTAAAATAGTTTGATCCCATCTCCAATCTCTTTAGCCTTCTCTCCCCTCCAGCGCGTCTCTTGAAGGCCCAGGACTTGGATTATCCTTTTCTTCATCATATAAGCAACCTCCCTGGACTTACCGCTCAGCGTTCCGACGTTGAGCATTCCTATTTGAACTAAACTCTTCAACCGAGGCCGTCCGTTCCTCGTTAGCCCTCGAATACTGACCACAGGACTCGGGCGGGTCCTGCGCGCCACATTCACTCGATTATCCTGGCGACTTTTAATCATAGTTATGTGACAGGGTTTTACCATCGGCCGGTCTGTCAACCTGGGCCTGACGCTGGAATCGTTGCCATTTTTGCTGTACTTGCACGGCCTAGCTTTTTTTGCCTCAGTACGTCACACAGAAGAGAGCCAGCAAGATCGCTCGAGCAACCAGACAACATGCCGACTCCTGGGGCCGTATGCTCGTCTCTCCCGGCCGGGTGATGGGCGCGGCGAGCATACGGCTCTGGCATCTTCAGGTTAGCTACCTACCACTCTGTGTTTCCTTTTTGCATCGAGCAGAATATATGGCGTATATGGTTGAAAAGCTAGGAAAGAAGAAATATGACGATTATCGAGATAAATATGTAGATATGCTTTTGAACGTATTGAGGGTTGATTTCGGATAACTTTTTCATGTTTTTAGTTTTCTAATCTCCTTGTGTTTTTTCTAAGATATTTCGTTTTTCAGATTTGTCAGAGAATGTAACGGGATTTATATCTGCTGCACCGAACATTTTATGGAACTATACTATAGTAACTCCTTTTTTCCTCATGCAGTCGTGACCCTTTTTGCTGCAAACCTTCTCAACACAGTACCGTTGTCGCGCGTTGTTCGCCATGCACTCAGCTCTACAGTCGTATGCAACTTTGAAGCATTCTCGAACGAGGGGATGGTTTTTCTGAAAATACGGTTCAAATTTGTGGGTTAGGATTGTGAAGAAAATGTCAATATTGATTTACCGGAAGCTCACTTGATATTGTTATCCTATTCACTAGTGTTTAGTGCAGGGCCGTACGGGGTCAGCTGTTCTCATTGACCCTCGCCACTTATACCAGGGCGTTTTGAAGCATTGCTCCGACCTCCACGAGGTTGTTCGAGATGGCAATACTAAACTTCTCCTAGGCACTCCTCATGGTCGTCTGCCGGAAGCCTCAAACTTCAGTGTTTCCGTATTTGGTGGTTGGCAAGTATTCTCAAATTATACCTGTACTACCTAAGCCTGTTCTCGCTAGTTAATATGAGTTGGACCCTTGGACGCTTCGACGTCCTCGTTCCGGACCTATCCCGTCCATGTCCACCCGGAATATGTAGATAGGATCCTGGAACGACTACCTGAACATACTCACATCCACAGATCGCACCTGTTTTTCGGCTGCGAAATGCAGGAATATCGCCACTGCAGGAGGATTTCATTCATTATTTACATTAGGTTAGTCGGGAGACGGCGGTTGGCTGCTTAAAGAGCTTTCCTGTCTTTGTAAATCTTTGGAGAAAAAATTCTTTCACTCTGGTTCTGTGTGTAAACATAGACGTTTGCATATGAGCAGAGAAGAAGTCACTTTAAATCCTCCCATTCTTTCCACGTCAGGGTTTCGATGAATCTTGGTGTAGTCGTGGTCAGTGAAAAGTGTCTGATTCCTGAGGGTTGGCTATGATTGATTGACGCGTGAAAAGAGTCAGAGAAGGACCAGTGTTTTTACCTTCCCAGACAAGTCTGTTACCAGCTCACTCGATCCCGTAGGAATGGAAAGCTCGGTTAGCCCGTGCTGTGATCGATCGCTTGGCCGCGCGGGTGACAGGAGCGCCTTTTACCAGTGTACCACGTTGGCCCTTACAATTCGTACCGCCCGTTAAACAGAACGCTCTTCCACATGCGTAGAGGTCAAATGAAAGAAAACATCGGGCGGCTGTGTACCCGGCAACACTGACTGCATAATGTCGAACACGTTAGGTCTCAGAAAAGCTGAACTGCACGAGGTAGATAGGTTAGTGCAGATACCAGCTCAAAATCACCATCTGTCAAGCCTCAAACGTTAGCTTGTTCGAAATCGCTTCTATGCAGCGTATGCTGCACAAGAGTGCATTGCTCAAAGTATCGTTTACCTGTTTACATGCTTGTCACGCGAACAAGAATATGTCGGGGAGAAATCTAGGCCGCTTCACAGCTGCTTAGTGGCCGACGCTAGTCGACTTCGTATGAGTTTGTCTTTTCTGATTCTTTTCACTTGGTCGATTGTCGTTTAACAGAATTTTACTTTTTCGGAGAATCGCGGTATTGAGCGGGTAGTTTTTTGGGTCGAGGTCGGCATTTTGTTAGCTCTGAAGGGAAAATTAAATTGGTTGCCCCTATGTAGCATAGAAATTGCTAGGCAACTCATAAAAAACACCAACCGGGAGCGGTTGCGCATCCGCGTATCCAAGACAAACGACGAAGATCACCCAGTCGAAACGCATCGTTCCCTTTTGTTTCTAAATTAGTAACTAGCAGCACAACGTGAAATTTTTCAGGTTTCTCGTTCAGCAATCGCATCGTGTTCTTCCCAGTAAGTTCAAGCAGTTGTCTTGTCGATAACGTGCAACATTTGACAATATGCTGTATGCGGCCATTTTTGAATGTGACCGATGAAATTTACAGTGCAAAATTCGGGGATTTCAGCAAACTTTTAGAATACGACGTAAGAGTGAGCAGTTGAAGTCTTCCTGGTCTAGCGAACCAACACAGAAGCATAGCACGTTATTGGTGAAGGCACAGAGTAATTCTTAGGGTGGTCGATCATGGTTCCATAAAGCGATTTGCATGAATGTATCGACGTAACAGCGGACTATAGAACACACTTTTTCCTTTCAGAAGAGGGTATTTTCGGAATGAGTTTCATTCTACAATTTCATGTCAGCAAAGGAAAAATTTAGAGGGGTCGGAACAAGAACAGCGGTGATTTCTCTGTTCTTGTTAACAGACAGGGACTCTACCAATGTCATCAAAGTGATTTTATTTTCAAAGAAATCAGCAAGCTACACCTAGAAGACAAAAATTTGAACAACGAACGCAGGGTCGTGATAAAGCACCTACAGTACCGGACGAGCCGGGACCATAAAACGGCGCCAGCGGTGCCTTCTTGCGTAGAAGCGTTCTTCTTGCGTTTTTCTACATTTTCCCCAAAATTGATTCATTCATGAAAATCGGGACATACTTGAAGCAAGCAGCTGAGGCTCTATCTTGTCATGTGCAAATTTCCCATATTCGTGAAACTTGTCAACTAGCGATTTTTTTGACCACTCGACTTTGTCTGTCCCTTGCCCCTTCGATTCCTTAACCGATGGCTTACCTCTCGATGAGGCTCCGCCTTTGGTCGAGCTGTCACGCATGAACTCCCGCAGGGCATTTGGCGCAAATGAATTGAGGTAGACTCTGCTCGGGTCATCACCCGTAGACCTAAAAAGCGGTACCCTTCGACGCAAAAAAGCGTAGCTGCCGTCGTTCCATCGTTTTGGCGCGTCCGCTACATTCTCATTCATGTATTGAGATTTTTAGGGAACATGCGGTTTTTGAAAATGAACGGCACAATTAGGCCCCCTGAAATAAGTGAATTCACTCTCTAGGTGAGACTTTTTCATACTTGTTCTAGGCGACCGTTAGCAGCTACGGGGCAGGCTACTGGAGAACAAACATCAACTTGGGAGAAAGAGGACAGTACAGAATATGCATGGCGATAGAGAGCGATTCCTTGCTACAAGAACAAAAAAAGGAAAGTCGCAAGCATAGCTAAATGGGAAAAGAGTGCTGAAAACTGCTGGAATAGATGATATATATGTCCAATGAGGTGGCGCAATCTGGACAGCAGTAAATTCAGCAAGAAGAAATATAACGCCGATTCGAGATAAGCAGACATAGCTCAATGGAGTGAATATATAATTTTATATATATATATATATATATATATATATATATATATATATATATATATATATATATATATATATATATATATATATATATATATATATATATATATTTATTTTTTTATATATAATATAATTTCCACAATGACGGTTCTGCCGACATAGTTTGGAGTGGTCATTATATTCCTGAACAACATTCTCATTCATGTGTTCCCTCGACTGTGCGACTGATTGTGAGAACGACAAACGGTCAGCTGTCGGCGACGGATGAAACCGTCCAAGTGCCGCTTCGCCGTAGCTTCTTTCGAACCTAACTATTTGATATGTAAAATACATGGTCAGAATCAGAATAGGACGATCTTGATGCAGTTCACAATACATATGCAAATTTTGGAAATTAAGAAGCTGAATTTAGCGTTCTTCGACCTCTAGGCGACGACTAGGTAATGCAACCGACCTCAGTTTAATATTTCGCTCTAGATAATTACACCGGTTAGGTCTACTCTGTGCTGAACAGCAACAAATTTTTTCAGTACTTCAACTAAATCAAATTTGGACAGAGGAGCTGAGGCGGTCATTTCAACACCAAAGGCGATTTGAAAATGTGTGAAGATGAATTTTTGCAGTTTATTTCATTAAATTGTTGACCGGCACATCAATATCCATCAATTGTTTCAAATTTCCTCAGCTTCCGTCGGTGAGGTTACCTGTAACGTATGGTAGTTTTTCGACTCACGAAGATGCAGTGCTCAGCAAATCATTGAAGTGCCACAGTTCCTTGTCCAAAATAATGGCTCATCCTCAAGTTATGGGAAGCGAGTGACCACTACGTCTCACATAAAAGTGGGATAAGTGCACCATCATAAGCAGCGGCATGTTGTCAATAAATTTCTTGCGCAGTTGTAGATGGAGATTGATTGGCGTGTAAGAAGCACTCCAGATGAAGAGAAGACGTTTAGATGGATGCAACTTTGTTTTCCAGGACCAACTCGGTATAACTGTCATAGAAGGAGTAAGTGAGTATCGGTAAGCGAAGATTATTACCTTCCCACTTGAGCCATCTTAAGTTCACACATACACAAAAAAACGAAGCGAAAAAGTTATGTTCAAGCCATAAACGTTAGCCTCTCTTCTGGCACCTGAACTATACAATTTGCAAGGGTAAAAGGTAAAGTCGTCGTGGTTAACCAATCCCCTGAGCACGCGCCGCGTACTCGTGCTCGATTCAGAATCATAGAGATGAATACGTATTTGGCCTATACAATGACTTGTGATGCCCAGCTGCTACCAGGTCAGTGTCTTCACCTTCCCAGACAAGTCTAGTCCCAACTTACCCGACCCCGAGAGACCGAAGGCTTGGTCAACTCGAACATCGTCGCAGGCGACGATAGGCTTGGTCAACTCGGGTGGGAATCGATCGATCGACCGTGCGCGTGGTAGTACCGCCTCTTACCGCTGCACCACACTAATATTTGCAAATGACCCTCAGAGGCAAAGTTTTCGAATTTGAAATCAAGGTTAGATGTGGTTCTGTGGCTTCGGCGCTGTCACTGGCTTTTGTGGAATTAGTGGCAAATTTCCACTGCGATTTTCTGCGGTATGAAAAGGAGGCAATTTCTCGATCAGTAGATTCCAAATTAAGCACTCCAAAGGAGAACTGAAACATTTAGTAGCTCCAGGCCCTCGGTACCCGCACTCGCTCCAGCCAAAGCGGCCGTCGAACGGCCCCAGTACCGTTCCCGTGCCACCAAAGTCTGTGCTCTCGCATCTTCAGGTGCCCAGGGGTGGGGCTAGTCTCATCACCGATCTGGCCCCCTTGTTTCGTACCCAATCCATCGTGTCCCTCAACATGCGCACATGAGCACCTGTTTCCAGCGGAGTGTACCTGTCTTTCAAGGGTCCTACCTACGGTTCACACGGGAGGTGAGACCTCCTAGGGCAGATTTGTAGATAGCGGGGGCTTGGATTATCTTATACAGAAGCGACCCTTCACAAAATAACAGATTTCCTCTTGACTTAGCATAACATCAATATACCATTTATTGGTTTGATCGCCGAATCAATCATTTGCAGTGTCAATGCCTTCCGTGGTTCGGGGGGTGAGGGACGTTTGTTCGCAATGTCGGCTCGACCAAGGGCGCGCGACAGTTCCTGTGGATACAATTAGCGACGACTCGCGCAGCGACGGTAAGCTGACTACGGCGACTCGACCGTAGTCGATGGTCCCGATGTCCACCAAATTCGAAGGCGCCTGCCCTCGATTAATGAAACACCTCACAAAAGGATTCGAATGAGCACTCACTGGATTCAAAACCATGGAAACCCATACGTTTTCTGGATCAGAATTTCATTCTATCGAATGAGCTACCAAGGAACGCTCTTTCAGTAATAATAACTTTTTGATAATTGATGAAAAGAAACACGAAGCTAATAATTTCATGGAGGCAAAAGAGCGGAACTCCGGTTTATGAAAAGTTGGAATGTAAAGCGTGAAGTAGCCATCCAAATCGAACCATAGATGGGACGTGTCTATTAATCAATAGATGTGACCCTTCAGTTGGTGACATCAACGTTCCGCCTAGGGGCCGCGAGGTCAAAACAGGTCACCTCCGCAAAGGTAAAAAAAACAGAATAAAGGGACGGGTAATAGATGGACCCTCTTCTAACCTCGATAGTCTACGGCAATGTACTTATTCAATAATAACTACACCAGCAGTACTCCTCAGAGCTATTATAGCGTCGAATCGCAGAATTCGCAAGGTAGTGATATTATTATTGTTATTACTATTACTAATTATGTGAACATCAGTATTATTAACCAAAGCAATGGTAGGAACACTGAAGTGTATTGCCCGACTTATTTGATTGCTTTAATTCAGAATTCCCCCTTCAACCCAATTCTCGATTCTTTCCTTATAGCAAAGTATGTTCTTTGTATAATGTCTCTTTCGCTGGTTTTTCAAAATTAGAAAATGAGGAAGTGGTTTACGATTCAGAGAAAAGTGTAGGAACCACAGCCGTTAGTGTTACTGAAAGAGCGTTCCTTGTTAGATTATTCGATAGAGGGTAAAATTCTGATCCAGAAAATGTATGGGTTTCCATGATTTTGAATCCAATGAGGGATTATTCGAATCGTTTTGTGAGGTGTTTCATTAATCGAGGGCAGGCGCCTTCGAATTTGGTGGACATCGGGACCATCGACTACGGTCGAGTCGCCGTAGTCAGCTTACCGTCGCTGCGCGAGTCGTCGCTAATTGTATCCACAGGAACTATCGCGCGCCCTTGGTCGAGCCGACATTGCGAACAAACGACACTCCCCCGTGGTTCGGGTGGTACAAAAAAAGAAAACATGCATAAACTAAGGAACACAGTGATACGCTTCCAACCTAGAAAAACGGTGGAGAACCTTGCTGGAGCCTTATTTAGGTTAAACGAGATTAACAGATGTAGCCTCGGGCAAGCAGCTGTAGCATGCCTTCTAACTGAACAAATCACAAAGTGTTCTCTATCATGCGATTGTGATGATTCTATAATTTCGTGCGAGAATGGGTAAGCAAGAATGGTCTCTTAGGAGAGTTTCACGTAAGAAAAAAATTCATCTTCCTTCAAAAAATTTAGGTGAAGGCCATTGTTCGATGTGTTTGTCTGGCCGGTCACAAAGATATGGCTACCTTAGTGGGTCGAGCACCTCAGAGATATGTCATGCTACTTCATGAAGCTTTATTCACCCCGGTGCAAAATCATAAGTTCACCCTGCAGTTTGTCCAGAACTATCCAAATAAGTTATTTCCGAGATACAGTAATGTTACCATAATACACCTCACTATCAAAAACCCACATACACAAATTTAAGGCACGGAGCCTTACCACTGCGAAAAACTACAAATTTTTATTTGAAAAATAACGATGGAGAATGGGTTAGTAATAATCTTTTGCTATAGGACAGATTCTTATTTATGCCTGACCTTCAAGGCGGTGCGTTTTAGTAGTCGAAAAAACTACGAATCGTTGGCCATGGGTTGAATAGTGGTGAAGGTTTATTTTTTCGGAGCTAATTCGTGTATGGTTTTCCGAATCATACTAAAGCACCCGTCGATATTTGAAGTAGCAAGTCATATCGTTGTTGGGTCAACTAGAAGCAGAAACGCACGGTCAAACAAATTGGCGTATGCTGAGCGTAGGCAAGCAAAAATTATCTATGCTTGGCGCACCGTAGGCTTGGTAAATAAATAAGCCTTGACCGCTTTCAAACAACCGACCACTGATAGGTCTTATCTACGGCCGCAATTATTTTGCTATCAATTTATCGCTCCAGTTCTAGCGGCGAATCAAGCTAACAAAAAAATCTGGTGCAACACCTTTTGAATAACAATTCTTACAAAAGTACAGTACCATATCAACATAAGGAAGACAGTTTTGTGCAAACAGTGTTTCATCTCTTCAGTAATACAAAAAGATAACAATCACATGGGTCCTTTACCAGCGAAAGAAGAAAACGTGGTTGTATTTCCATAAGTAGAAATACTTTCCGTACTCTTGCCGTTTTTAAATATAAAACAGAAGATATACTTCTCAACGAACTATATACGAACAACTCTGTTGTAATTACCCATCATGCGCGACCCAAACTCAATTTTCCTTTGTCAACAACGGTATGAGATTATCTCCAGAAAATCGTTTCGATCAACAACATTTTAAATTCAGTTCTAAGTAACAATTTTCAAGATGGATAAATTGGTGAAAAACGATTTTCATTTTCTGTTCGACCTAATTTGTGCTCCAATAAATTTTGAAATCCAAACTGTAAGAAATATGGCGGCTCTATCACAAACAGCTGCGGCTTGAATTTTGTTGGGACGCGAAGATATCTACGCTTTACCAGTGGGGAATGTTTCAATGGTTTCTAAATGTAAAACGGTCTTTGTGGACGAAATTTTGGTGGACAATAAAGTCGGAAATAAATGTTTCGTATACACGCCCGTTCGTGTAGCTAAAATTACTTATTTCGTCCAACCAAGAAACAGAGATCTAATTACTCATTGTTCAGAAGACGATTACGGGCATCTGCCTTACGACGTTTATGATAACGGTACTAACCATTATAGATATCCAGCCGGGTATGTTCCCGTGTCACAAATACATATAAGCTTACAAAATTTTGTTTTTAATGCACCGCCAATCTTTCATTCGGATTTAGCAAAGTTCACGACAGAAATTCGGTTGCTGAAGAATCAGCTAAATTAATTCTCTTCCATTTCAAGTACTAGTGATCAAATGGATGCAGCATCTTCACTCTCTGACAGCGCTGAGAACAGTGTCACAAATGCAATAGGATTTCTTGAGGAAAACGCAGCTAACATTCTTCAGTCTCAAAAAGATAAAATTCTTCACTCTTTTGATTTTCATCGCATCATAAAATTAGTAGTCATCATTAGAATAATCCTAATTGTGCTTCTCACATCATTTCTGATCTGTTTATACTATCCTTATCTCAAAGTTCTCTTCACACTAATACTAAGACCGACGGTGATCCTTACATCTTTTCTTACCTCGTGCCTTTCTGTCAAATCAGACCGTAAGACAGTGAAGCATAACCCAACCAATCCCGATGTATCGCTTCTGGAAATGTCTAAATTAATGCCGGATATCCCAACTCAAGAGATAGAAGATCCTGTTAAAATCAATGTCTATCCTAATTTGGAAAAATCCACTCAAATAATACCCCGATTTGAAGCAGCACGTGATCCAACAATTTTGAATTTTCTTCCAAACATAAATTCCATACAAAGCGATAAATTTCAGAGTATGGTATACATTCTAAGCTAATTGAATTCTGTACCAATCCCTACACTTTTAGAGACGGGCTCAGCTCTGACTACTTTATCTGAATCTTTTGTCAAACATTAGGAAATACAAATTTCTTCTTTGGATACTAACGCTAGTGAATTCGCTTCTCCAATCGTTTTTGTTATGAAAGATTCAAGCAAGAACCAATTGCGTTTTACTGTCGATTACCGTAAAATCAATTCCATCACTGAAAACGAAACATACTACAAGCCACATATTCGACATAGTATTGATTTAGGAGGTGGAAAGGAAGTTTATACAATTCTTGATTTCAATAGCGGTTTTTTCCAAATGCCACTTAAAGAAAAACATAAAGAACGAACAGCGTTCTCATCATTTCTTTGTTTGCAGTAGTTTACAGTAATGGCCCAAGGACTAAGAGTACATCAGCCACATTTCAGAGTAGCTAGTAGTTTGATCCGCTAGCTCAAAGCTTGCTGTTTTGCTTATGTTGGTGATATAGTGGATGCTAGTACAACAACTGATGATCGTTTACGCGATTTACAAGACGTTCTTGAACGTATTCACGATTTCGGGATGAAGCTTACCCCGACTTCCGTTTGGAGGAAAGTGCTCTTTCCTCCAAACGGAAGTCAAATATCTAGGTGCTTTAATCAGTCGGAATGGATCTCGACCTAATACGGAAACGGTTTCGAGTATCTCCAACATTCCAGTACCGGATGATATTAAGTCTGTAAAGTCATTTTTGGGAGTCGTAACTTGCGTACGAACAAGTCTCGAATGTCAAAAAATAAAGGCACCAGCAGTACATATTATTCGTGAGGAATTAGGAATTTTCCCTATTCCTTAACGTCCTTTTGAGCGAATCCATGCAGACATTATTGGCCCACTGCCACAATGTTTGCATGGATATAGTTTTATTTACATCTAGGTTTGTGCTTTTGGTAAATTTGTTATACGTACACCTCTTAAAAATCAAATCACAGAATTAGTTATTAATGCTCTAATTAATGATTTTATTACAAAACATGGAATACCCAACGAAATAGTTGAGGATCGTGGTTCAAATTATACTAATGCCATGTTCCCACAAATTAATTCAAATTTAGGTATAACTAACAAATTTCGCACAAATTAATTCAACTTTAGTTATAACTAAAAAAAATTTACTACTAGCCACAATCACAAAAACCAAATTTACTACTAGCCACAATCACAAGGCCAATGGACAGACAGAGAGAATTGTTAAGGTCATCATCGATTCTCTCACGGCATATTGCTCAGAGGCTCAAGCAATATGGTCTGACTTGCTTCAACCTGTAGTAATTGCTTATAACTGCAGTATGAATACTACTACAGTATATAGTCCGTTCTTCCTTGTTCACGGTCGTCACCTCATCACATGGAGTGATGTTCTACATGGTCTTCCATCCACTCTTGTGTTCGCTACTGACAGGTTCGAAGACCAGTTCGCCGCTGGTTTAAAGGATGCAATCGTTAACGTTGGAAACGCGATAGCTGAGAAAATGGCGAAGCACTAAATTGGATGCGACCTGTTACATAAGGTATATCGAACGAAGGTTTCCATTGGAAATTTAGTTCTTCTACATGACGACACGGTTCGTCCAAAATTCACTACTCAATGGAAAGGGCCGTTCATTGTAGAAAGTATTGATCGTCCAAATGTAACGATCACTACACTCTCAGCTCGCGCTAAGCGACAAGTAGCTCATGTTAATCGTCTTGAATTATATGACCCCCGTTCTGTGACAGCCAATGCTTCTGCCCAAAATCAATCTCTCGTTCACTCAAGTAACGAAGCATCGGACGTCACAAAACAACCATCTCGGCGATCCCGCCGTTCGCAGGAGAAATATGGCTGTCGGAAGGTGCAACCAGTTGCAAACAGCTCAGATTCTGACTGATGGTTTGCACTGGATCACTGTGCTGCTGCGCGCTTTTTATTTTAATCTCACATAAAAGTTCTTTGAATGGGGGTTTCAAAGAAAATTAGGAAAATAACAAAAGCAAAACGCACTAAAAAAGATTTTTTTCTGAGCACGATCGATACATTGATCGCTTTGCGACAACTGTCCAGATCAATATCCGTCTTCGAAAAACTACATAAGAATACAATGCGTGAGCGGAGTAGAACAACACGTTCTTCTTTTGTGCCATATTTTGTTAACATACCACTTCATAATCGTAAGGATTTTATTGAGAGTATTTCTTTTCGGTAGAATGTTTGAGCATAGTTTAGATATTCCACACTTACTGTAAATATTTACATCCTTCTTCACCGCAACTAATTTTCGTGCATGATCACATCACAGTTCATTATCGCTCGAGGACGAGCTCATTCTATATGGGTATGATATATGACCATATCACCATCTCGCCACAGAAGATGTTGCGAATGGTTTCCATCGTTCCAGTGCTGTGTCAGCACCCGCTGAAGATGAGGGCTCAAATATGCTCTTGTGGAAATTACATCGTATCTGAAGTTGCAGAATAGGGTTTGGCTATTTGAACCCATCGTAGCGCGGATTCGTGAATGGCTAACAACTACTACATGTTAGTTTATGCATACAATTCAGAACTCGAAAGTTTTGAAACTCTCATGCTAAGTGGCTCAATACTTTCTTACCACCCTATATTATCTCGGCATTAAGGCATATTCGGAGGTTGCGGCAACGACACAATTAAAGGAGCGGTTCAGTCGCTAGATGTTTGCCAAATGGCCTGATGCGGTCGATGGGCGCTCTTGCGCGGATTACGAAATGTTTTATGTAACATTTGCCGCCTCGTATAGAAAATAACACGGAAAAACTCGACAGTACACTATGATATGAATCACCAGCCTTGCGATCCAGCCGCACTACGCCTGCCATCCACCTTATTTCCATTACAGTGAGTCAGCGCTCGAATTCTCTGGTGGTAGGGTCAGCTCTTTACAGAGCGACAGACCTTACGACTGCTTGATAGATCTTCGACTTCGATCGTTCCGATATTTTCCGAAACTTCGCTCACCATGAAAAGTCTTCAGATATTCGTACGGTTGGCGTGCCATCATTACTTTCGGCAGATACTGCTGGCTGCTATAAAATAGTTCAAAGCTATTGTGCGGCAAGTTTATGGAGTCGGTCATGAAGATATGGTCGAGTTAGGCAATTTGTTAATCACCACGTGACGTATGTCGTGTTTCTTCTTAACTTGTCTAGTCTCTCTATGTCAAATTGTGCTTAGATCAGGGGTTCATAAGTTCTGGTTCCTCTGTGTGAAACTCACACTGAGTAGGACGTACTCAGCCATTTGGGTTACGCCAGCATTGAGCAGGCTTTTCGTATAGTCGCGGTCCGCTATTTTATTTCGCTTTCTTTTTTCCTTTTCTTTATTATTCTTCTCTATGGTTCATAGGTTCAATAAGTCGCTTATAGTTGAGTGATGGGTACACTTTCGTTTCAGAGTTGTTCACAAGGTTACAAATATACTGCAGAAAAAACTAGGTCAATTCAGGAGCAATTCACTGAAGAAATAAGCACTTTTGTTGTGGTAGCAATATTACGTAATTAAGCTGGGTAAAATAGGGTATATGCAAGCTTGGTTTCGTTCTGCGATGCCGCCTTCTTCCCCTGCCTTCTTGTTACGTCTAAGCGTTGTTGTACACTGTGTTTCAAAAAGTTTTAATAAATCTGACGTTGTTACGGTGTACCTCCTTTCTGATAAATTAATAATGAAGAAACGAGTCTATCAATACTATTAGGTTGTCAAGAAATAAATTGCGTTTTTTCGCACATCGAATTTCAACTTGATTTTTGTTGTATAACTTTCCTTCAATATTCAAATAAAACAAACTTCAATTGTATATTATTGAGAAGCATATGTAATGGTCTTTCAAATTTTATCTTTTATTTGTTTAGAATTTCATGTTTCGGGAATTTCTAAACGATTTTTCAACAAGGTCCTCAAGGAGCTGATTCGTGTCTTTTTGCTTCATGAATTCTAACTTTGGCGGAAAGCTGTAAAAGCTCATGAGAATATTTTTCAAACGTAGGGCCCGAATGTCTCTTCAGGGCGCACTGTTCGGCTCCCGATACAAAAATCCGGATTCGGAGAAACAAACCTCCAAAGTAAGCCTAGTCGATGTCGGATCTCTGAATATAGGGACGATTGCCTGAAGTCAGTAATGAATTCTGATCAACGGAAAACTATTCGATAGGTAGCGGAAGGATCTCAGATGTCATTCCCGACCATCAGTCAGCATGATGGAAAACACGGAACGGTGAAAATGATAGATCATTGGGCACCTCATGAATTTCGCGCGCAACAAATGTCAGAGCGTTACCGGACCTATTCGGCGCTGTTGTTGCTCAACCAGAACGGGCCTTTTCTTGATCAAATCGCTACCTGGATGCGAAACGGAAGCTGTTTAATAATTTCCCATGCAGAGCACAGTGATTGAGCAAAGATGAGCCCTTAAAAAATATTCCGAAGCCTACATTGCAGAAAAGATGGCTATAGTCGCCGTCCAATGGAATTCCGCACGAGTTTTACATCGCGACTTTATGAAACCGGGTGAATCGAGCAAAGCAGATTCCCTCTGTCACCAAGTCGGTAAAATCTGTGTGAAACTGGCGCGTGCGAATACATGAGTGGTCGAAAGAAATGGCCCAGTCGGTTTTCGCGGTGACGCCAAATCTCACGTCTCACGAAAACCGCTTCAGAGATTGAACCACTGCAGCTATGAAACATTGCCTCATCCTGCGGACTCATCAGACCTTTCGTCAAAGGATGGCCATATTTCCTACCGCTTCAACAACTTCGTCAAGGACAGAGCGCTCAGGAATCAGACAGGTTCCCAAACTGACTTCGACGGATTCGTAGCTTCCAGAAATTCAGATTTTCATCGATAGTGTATTAAACATGTTACGTATTATTGTCGAAAATACGGCGATTCTAACGTTATTTATTTATTCGAAAATGTTTTGTATGAGTGGAGTTGTGGACATTTGAAGTTACGCGTCAAAAAACGCAATTTATTTCTTAACAACCTAATACTACTAATACTACTACTATTTTTAAGAATTCCGCAACTGCACTTGTTGACGCGTTTTTTGGTCGAACTCAATATTAAACTGTACCTCTACCGTGTCCAGCCAACGTTGTTTGGGACGTTCTCTTGGTGTTGCCCCTTGTATGCAGAGACCGAGTTCAACCATGCATACCGTGCTATCCCTTGCTTGCAACACATACCCATTCCACCATGAATCTGTGATTTATAGGAATTTGCCATCAATTTGAATGAAACATATGGTTTTTTGGAACAGCGATGGGACTTAACGCAAAAATTAACATGCAACGCATGGCTTTCTTTCACGCCTAACGTGGAATGTTTCTTAGTGATGCCATCTGACACAGAAGGTGACGCATTCGAGAGATGAGAGTAGCACACCGAACAGTGAGATGTAGCAAATCTGTCCTTCAAAATCCTGGCTATACAAATGGAAAACACTCAACGAATGGATGGCGTACCATCATCATCTATTTAGCGTTGAGTCCCCTAACGTCGCGGGGTGTCGTGCTTTTGCAAGGCGGAGGGCGAATTTTTCAGCCTGTGGTTGTTCCAGTTCTTCGTATAGGCTAACCATGTCTGTCGTTCTCGCGAGACGGAAATCGTCGCAAGCCTCTTGTATTCCTTGTATTTCGCGTATACGCCCGTCGCCCGGCCAGGAGAGATGAGCATACGGCTCTGGCATCGTCAGGTTAGCTGCCTACCTCTCGATGTTTCCTTCTTGCATCGAGCAGAATACAGGGTGGCGAATAAATACGTGCGCCGCGAAAAGTGTTATAACTTTCATTTTTGCCAACGGATATCAAAACAAATATGATTGTATATAGAAGTAGGACATAACATTCAATAATTAAAGAAAGTTTTCGAAGTAGCTGCCATGAGCTTTGATATCGGCTCTCATTCCTTCATTTACCGCATAGGTGGTGCGCCGCAAGTACCCCTTGTCTGTGTTGCTCAATATTTCGGAAAAGGCTCTTCGAAATTTGACATGTTTCTTGTTATAGACTCCTAAGATATTCTTCCAAAACATATTCGGCGGCGAGCTGAAACGGATTTGAAATCGGGCTATTAGAAGGCCATAAACCTTTCGTCAGAGAAGAGCTGATTTCGGTCAAAAGAAGCGCATTTTTATTTTTGCTCCATGAAGCAAAGCGCAACTTCGTTGAGGTAACTATTCGGCACGTTTCTGTTTGCCGAGTACTGTGGCGTTCCTGTGAATGCAATACTGACAGAGCTTAGCATGATTTAATATCTTTTTCATCGATAAAATCAAAACAGTCCTGCCTAGAGCACTGAAACTGTTCTAAAACATCAAGAATTCAAGAAGCACACTTTTTGCAGCAGTTCTTTAATTTTGATTGCACGTGAGGGTTGGACTAGTGAGATGGTGGCAATTGTGAAAATTTCTGGGCACCTCATCGGTAAAAATTTTAACCTAAAGCAAAAGGACGCGTTTGTTGCGGCGCACCCAGACAAAATGCCGCAATTGTTTACATTTTTAACTCCGGTTTTTCTCATCTTGATAGGCGAGGACTTGTACCTTTCAGATATGATAACCACAAAGCCCAACCTCTTCTTCAGTTATGAATTGAACCAGTTTGCAAAAAAGGTGGAGCTGCTTGGACATCTTATTCCAGCTGACATCATCATGTCGGTCCCTCCTCCTTTTAATTATCCCATGCCCCAGTAGTGCGTTCACCGTCTGCTTCTGTTACCTTCATGGATTGGGTGGAGTATGTCCTACCAGCATTCACAGCTTGTCAGTCTTCCACGCGTTTCTCTGAGGAACTCTGAGCCTCGAAATAATCAGCGAGCCCGCCACGCCGCACTGAGCTTCCTGCGCAATCGCGTTATAGTTTAAATAGTTTCTCGATACAGTTTGAGGAACAAATCTCACCCATAAAGAACGATTAAGAAGGAGAAGAAAAAGTACGCTCAAATGTTTCATACAATTGCCAAAATCAAACCGAATTCCACGCGCACGTATTTATTCGCCACACTGTATATGGCGCTCATCGAGACAAATATGTAAGTATGCTTTTGAATATACTGAGAGTTGATTTCGGTTAATTTTTTTATGTTTTTAGTTTTCTAATCTCCTTGTGTTTTTTCTAAGATATTTCGTTTTTCAGATTTGTCAGAGAATGTAGCAAGATTTATATCTGCTGCACTGAACATTTTATGCAACTATACTACAGTAACTCCTTTTTTCCTCATGCAGTCGTGACCCTTTTTGCTGCAAACCTTCTCAACACAGTACTGTTGTCGCGCGTTGTTCGCCAAGCACTCAGCTCTACAGGCTAATGCAACCTTCATGCATTGTCGAACGAGGGGATGGTCTTTCTGAAAATACGGTTCAAATTTGTGGGTTAGCGTTGTGAGGAAAATGTCAATATTGATTTACCGGAAGCTCACATGATATTGTTTTCCTACTCACTAGTGTTTAGTGCAGGGCCGTACGGGGTCAGTTGTTCTCATTGACCCTCGTAACTTACACCAGGGCTTTTTGAAGCACTGCTCCAACCTCCTCGAGGTTGTTCGAGATGACATTACTAAAGTTTTCCTAGGCACTCCTCATGGTCGTCGACCGGAAGCCTCAGACTTCAGTGTTTCCGCATCTGGTGGTTGGCAGGTGCTCTCAAATTATACCTGTACTACCTAAGCCTGTTCTCGCTAGTTAATATGAGTTGGACCCTTGGACGCTTCGACGTCCTCGTTCCGGACCTATCCCGTCCATGTCCACCCCGAATATGTAGATAGGATCCGGAACGACTGCCTGAACATACTCATATTCACAGATCGCACCTGTTTTTCGGCCGCGAAATGTAGGAAAATCGCCACTAGAGGAGGATTTCATTCATCATTTACATTAGGTTAGTCGGGAGACGGCGGTTGGCTGCTTTATGAGCTTTCCTGTCTTTGTAAATCTTTGGAGAAAAAATTATTTCACTCTGGTTCTGTGTGTAAACATAGACGTTTGCATATGAGCAGAGAAGAAGTCACTTTAAATCCTCCCATTCTTTCCACGTCAGGGTTTCGATGAATCTTGGTGTAGTCGTGGTCAGTGAAAAGTGTCTGATTCCTGAGGGTTGGCTATGATTGATTGACGCGTGAAAAGAGTCAGAGAAGGCCTACTTCAATGAAGTGGACTAGCAAGGCTCACTACGTTCCCGAGGAATGTAGGATATGGGTGAAAGGGTCTCAAGTCTAGAGATCATCTGCCGGAAAGAGCCCTGGAACATGTACTTGTAGGTGAAGACCACACATTCGACGATCTGTGCCAGTTTGTGGACCGCTAGTCCTTCCTCATGATTCTAGGACAATTGGGTGCAATCCACAGCGTATTATCGACGTTTGATTTCGATTCGTGCTCTGGGCCCCAACGCCAGCGCATGAGCGACTGTCGAACGAGCGTTGAGCGAACCGCCGAATCGCTCGTCGCAGTGCAAGGCCATTGTCATGCCAGCAATTTCGCTCGACGCTCGGCTGCGCAACTGACACTACCCAGTATCAGACACGTGGCAGCAGACGTGTCTGTGTCAGTTGTCGCGCGCGCGCATGCGAGGGCTCGCTGGCAGGGTGTCATGCCGTTGCGCGGGCGCGATTTCGCAACGATCGCGCACCCCCGTCGCTCGTCGCAGCGCATTGCACTGCGATTCGCCGGTTCGCTCGTGTGAGGCACTTCTTTCCCCATCCCGTTATACATATATATGCACATATACATATACACATATATGTATACACACATATATACATGTATATATGTGTATATATATATATACACCTATATATGTGTATATATACATGTATATATGTGCATACATATATATACACATATATACACATATATACATGTATATATGTGTATATATGTGTATATATACACATATATACATGTATATATGTATGTATATACATACATGTATATATGAGGTAGGTTAAGCACATCAAAGAGAGCTGAAAGGATCACCCAAGCGCACTGTAGGAGCCACGTATTTGCGGAACGAGCGCGCGTGCGCGCGGCGTATTGGCAGCGACTGGCGCTCGGTTCGCTCGTGCCAACTCAGTCGCTGACGCTAGCGATGTGGCATGACAATGGCCCAATGCACTGCGACGAGAGAGGAGTTGCGCGAGTGTTGCGAAATTGCGCCCGGGCAACGGCACGACGCCCAGGCAGCTAAGCCTCGCATGCGGCCGGCGGGACAACTGACACGGACATGTCTGTTACCGCGTGTCTGATACTGAATATTGTCGATCGCTGAGCGAAATCGGTGGCACTACAATGGCCTAATGATTCTAGGACAATTTCCTGCAATCCAAAGCGTATTACAGCCGTTCGGTGTCGATTCGTGCTCTAGGGCTCCCTTTGTTCCCGGTCGCCGATTGCCCGCGAACGGGAAATGTGCGGCGACGGCGACGGCTGGCGATCAGTAACATTGGAGATTTTGGCACAGAAACCACCATTCGTTGATGCCGGCGATCGCCGGTCGTGCACGGCACAGCGACTGTCGGCGATCGGCCGACGGGTGTGTACAATAATCAACGCCCGTGATCGGATTTGCTCTTTTGCATTAGTGGCGCAGTCGGTTATTGATTGCACTTCGATTTTGCATTTTCAACGCGCGTCGTCTGAACGAGCCCTAACAGAGTCCGGTCACCGATGATCGGTGACCGTCGCTGAAGGGCAGGTGTGGCTGTCGATACCTCTCATCCCGAGGCTGTCATTCATAGCGGCATTTTGAACGGTCCTGGCACGATCCATCCGTACGAGTTGTGTTCGCTCGTGACGGGGAACGGGTGCTTAGGTACTTAGGTGTGGTGACTGTACGCCGATTTAGGAGTTTGCTCTGAAATGAATGGCCTAGGGGAGTTGCCGACAGATATCTTTCGCAATGAAGAAGCCTGCAGACAGCAGCCTAGCTTTTCTCAACGTTCATGTTCAGCTCCTCGAAAAAGGGGGTTTCAAGATAAGTTGGCACCAAAAGCCTATGGCTACGAATATCATCGTTCACTACTCCTCGGACATTCTTGAACGGTAAGCAAAGCTATCGTTTAGAAAATAGCGGATGTGCAGTTTCATCTGGTGGCATCCAGAAGAGTCTCTCAATGCGTAAAGGCAGAGGTAAAGGTGTCGGCGCTGATCAGTCTGCATTCGTGTTCCATTCGTGTTCCATTGAAATCGTGAAGTCATTCGTGTTCCATTCAAATTGTAAAGGCATATTGAATGCGTATTTGGCCTATACAATGACCTGCGGGGGCCAGCAGCTACACGAGACCAGTGTTTTTACCTTCCCAGACAAGTCTGTTACCAGCTCACTCGACCCCGTAGGAATGGAAAGCTCGGTTAGCTCGTGCTGTGATCGATCGCTTGGCCGCGCGGGTGACAGGAGCGCCTCTTACCACTGAACCACGTTGGCCCTTACAATGCGTGCCGCCCGTTAAACAAAACGCTCTTCCACATGCGTAGTGGTCAAATGGAAGAAAACATCGGGCGGCACTGTACCCGGCAACACTGACTGCATAATGTCGAACATTTTAGGTCTCAGAAAGGCTGAACTGCACGAGGTAGATAGGTTAGCGCAGATACCAGCTCAAAATCTCCATCTGTCAAACCTCAAACGTTAGCTTGTTCGAAATCGCTTCTATGCAGCATATGCTGCACAAGAGTGCATTGCTCAAAGTATCGCTTACCTGTCTACATGCTTGTCACGCGAACAAGAATATGTCGGGGAGAAATCTGGGCCGCTTCACAGGTGCTTAGTGGCCCGCGCTAGTCGACTTCGTATGAGTTTGTCTTTTCTGATTCTTTTCACTTGGTCGATTGTCGTTTAACAGAATTTTACTTTTTCGGAGAATTGCGGTATTGAGTGGGTAGTTTTTTAGGTTGAGGTCGGCATGTTGTTAGCTCTGAAGAGAAAATTAGATTGGTTGCCCCTATGTAGCGTAGAAATTGGTAGGCAACTGATAAAAAACACTAACCGGGAGCGGTTGCGCATCCGCGTATCCAAGACAAACGACGAAGATCACCCAGTCGAAACGCATCGTTCCCTTTTGTTTCTAAATTAGTAACTAGCAGCACAACGTGAAATTTTTCAGGTTTCACGTTCAGCAATCGCATCGTGTTCTTCCCAGTAAGTTCAAGCAGTTATCTTGTCGATAACGTGCAACATTTGACATTATGCTGTATGCGGCCCTTTTTGAATGTGACCGATGAAATTCACAGCGCGAAATTCGGGGATTTCAGTAAACTTTTAGAATACGACGTAAGAGTGAGCAGTTGAAGTCTTCCTGGTCTAACGAACCAACACAGAAGCATAGCACGTTATTGGTGAAGGCACAGAGTAAATCTTAGGGTCGTCGATCATGGTTCCATAAAGCGATTTGCATGAATGTATCGACGTAACAGCGGACTATAGAACACACTTTTTCCTTTAAGAAGAGGGTATTTTCTGATTGAGTTCCATTCTACAATTTCATGTCAGCAAAGGAAAAATTTAGAGGGGTCGGAACAAAAACAGCGGTGATTTCTCTGTTCTTGTAAACAGACAGGGACTCTACCAATTTCATCAAAGGGATTTTATTTTCAAAGAAATCAGCAAGCTACACCTAGAAGACAAAAATTTGAACAACGAACGCAGGGTCGTGATAAAGCACCTACAGTACCGGACGAGCCGGGACCATAAAACGGCGCCTTCTTGCGTAGGAGCGTTCTTCTTGCGTTTTTCTACATTTTCCCCAAAATTGATTCATTCGTAAAAATCGGGACATATTTGAAGCAAGCAGCTGAGGCTCTATCTTGTCATGTGCAAATTGCCCATATTCGTGAAACTTGTCAACTAGCGATTTTTTTGACCACTCGACTTTGTCTGTCCCTTGCCCCTTCGATTCCTTAACCGATGGCTTATCTCTCGATGAGGCTCCGCCTTTGGTCGAGCTGTCACGCGTGAACTCCCGCAGGGCATTTGGCGCAGATGAATTGAGGTAGACTCTGCTCGGGTCATCACCCGTAGACCTAAAAAGCGGTACCCTTCGACGCAAAAAAAAGCGTAGCTGCCGTCGTTCCATCGTTTTGGCGCGTCCGCTACATTCTCATTCATGTATTGAGATTTTTAGGGAACATGCGGTTTTTGAAAACGAACGGCACAATTAGGCCGCCTGAAATAAGTGAATTCACTCTCTAGGTGAGACTTTTTTCATACTTGTTCTAGGCGACCGTTAGCAGCTACGGGGCAGGCTACTGGAGAACAAACATCAACTTGGGAGAAAGAGGACAGTACAGAATATGCACAGCGATAGAGAGCGATTCCTTGCTACAAGAACAAAAAAAGGAAAGTCGCAAGCACAGCTAAATGGGAAAAGAGTGCTGAAAACTGCTGGAATAGATGATATATATGTCCAATGAGGTGGCGCAATCTGGACAGCAGTAAATTCAGCAAGAAGAAATATAACGCCGATTCGAGATAAGCAGACATAGCTCAATGGAGTGAATATATAATTTCCACAATGACGGTTCTGCCTATTCTGTGCTGGTGCACGACATAGTTTGGGGTGGTCATTATATTCCTGAACAACATTCTCATTCATGTGTTCCCTCGACTGTGCGACTGATTGTGAGAACGACAAACGGTCAGCTGTCGGCGACGGATGAAACCGTCCCAGTGCCGCTTCGCCATAGCTCCTTTCGAACCTAACTATTTGATATGTAAAATACATGGTCAGAATCAGAATAGGACGATCTTGATGCAGTTCACAAGACATATGCAAATTTTGGAAATTGAGAAACTGAATTTAGCGTTCTTCGACCTCTTGGCGACGACTAGGTAATGCAACCGACCTCAGTTCAATATTTCGCTCTAGATAATTACACCGGTTAGGTCTACTCTGTGCTGAACAGCAACAAATTTTTTCAGTACTTCAACTAAATCAAATTTGGACAGAGGAGCTGAGGCGGTCATTTCAACACCAAAGGCGATTTGAAAATGTGTGAAGATGAATTTTTGCAGTTTATTTCATTAAATTGTTGACCGGCACATCAATATCCATCAATTGTTTCAAATTTCCTCAGCTTCCGTCGGTGAGGTTACCTGTAACGTATGGTAGTTTTTCGACTCACGAACGATGCAGTGCTCAGCAAACCATTAAAGTGCCACAGTTCCTTGTCCAAAATAATGCGGCATGTTGTCAATAAATTTCTTGCGCAGTTGTGGATGGAGATTGATTGGCGTATAAAAAGCACTTCAGATAAGGAGAAGACGTTTAGATGGATGCAACTTTGTTTTCCAGGAGCAACTCGGTATAACTGTCATAGAAGGAGTAAATGAGTATCTGTAAGCGAAGATTATTACCTTCCCACTTGAGCCATCTTAACTTCACACATACACAAAAAAAAACGAAGCGAAAAGTTATGTTCAAGCCCTAAACGTTAGCCTCTCTTCTGGCACCTGAACTATACAATTTGCAAGGGTAAAAGGTAAAGTCGTCGTGGTTAACCAATCCCCTGAGCACGCGCCGCGTACTCGTGCTCGATTCAGAATCATAGAGGTGAATACGTATTTGGCCTATACAATGACTTGTGATGCCCAGCTGCTACCAGGTCAGTGTCTTCACCTTCCCAGACAAGTCTAGTACCAACTTACCCGACCCCGAGAGACCGAAGGCTTGGTCAACTCGGGTGGGAATCGATCGATCGACCGTGCGCGTGGTAGTACCGCCTCTTACCGCTGCATCACACTAATATTTGCAAATGACCCTCAGAGGCAAAGTTTTCGAAATTGAAATCAAGGTTAGATGAGGTTCTGTGGCTTCGGCGCTGTCACTGGTTTTTTGTGGAATTAGTGGCAAATTTCCACTGCGATTTTCTGCGGTATGAAAAGGAGGCAATTTCTCGATCAGTCGAGTCCAAATTAAGCACTTCAAAGGAAAACTGAAACATTTAGTAGCGGCAGATTTGTAGATAGTGGGGGCTTGGATTATCTTATACCGAAGCGACCCTTCACAAAATTACAGGTTTTTTCTTGACTTAGCATAACATACACATACCATTTATTGGTTTGATCGCCGATTCAATCATTTGCAGTCTCAATGCCTTCCATGATTCGGGTGGTGCAAAGAAAGAAAACATGCATAAACTAAAGAGCTCAGAAATGCGGTTCCAACCTGGAAAAACGGCGGAAGACCCTGCCGGAAAATGTTTTAGGATCAGCGAGATTAGTAGCTTAATTATTTAGGTTTGCGAGATTAGCACCAGGCAACCAGATGTACCATGCCTTTTGATTGAACGAATCACAAGCGCTGTCATGGGATTGTGAGGATTCGATAATAATTCATGGGATTGTGAGGATTCGATAATTTCCTGCGAGAATGAATTGAAGAAAAAGTCTCTCGTAGCATTTCACGGAAGGCAAAAATTTGATCTGCTTTCAAAAAATTTAGGTGAAGGCTATTGGGCGTTGTGTTTGCTTGGCCGGTAACGAAGATATGGCTGCCTTAGGGTGTCGAGCAGCTCAAGAAGTATGTCATGCTACTTCATGAAGCTTTTCATTACTGAGCCTAGAACCGTACTTTAGGGAACGCCGCGATTGATGACAGATTCATGGGAGCCGATTGCTCCGTGTGAAATTCGTACCGAGCAGCACCTGCTTAGCTATTTGGCTGCATTTCCTTCTCATCTTGGTCCGCAGCACACCATTATTGACATACCATCACGTCTGTTAATAAAATCGCTATCGGGAAATTGGCCCGCGATCGGACCAGCTGTTGCCGAATGGGCCACCAAGTTTGTCTTCTACCTTTATGTGCTTAACCGCTGAAAAATCCGGAGATTGTATATGTAGGAGGTCCTATCAATTTGTTGTTATTGACGCGTTTTTTAGTCAAACTTAAATTCTACCTCTATCTTGTTTAGCCTACGTTGTTTCGGACGTCCTCCTGGTCTTGCCTCTTTTATGCCAAGACCGTGTACAATATTAGATACCGTGCTATCCCTTGCTCGTGACATATGCCCATACGACCTCAAACGGCGCTCGGGAAACCTGTCGACAATTGAAGCTACACCAAACCGTCGTATTCTCTTCGCATTAAGGCCCAGATGCTGCGGCAGCGGTACCGCTAAGCCCCTCAATAAAAGGAGGGGGTCACTTGCGTTTCCCGCCGAGCCATGTTGGATGTTTGCAATGTCGCCCGATCCGGTGCCTGGGCGCTCTTTCTCTCTGATATTCGGCACATTCTACGTTTCTGCTCCACCTTCAACCATCAGACATTACTTCCTTGGACACTACTCCGGTTGGCAGCTAACGATCCGGCGCTTGACCGGGTGACCTTACCTACCAGGCGCGGACCGCTAACTGCTACCCGGTCCAAACGTCTCTTACCCTTGCACGTAGTGGTGAATTTTTTGGCCGTATAAGGCTTATGCTGAAAGCAGCTACTATTTGAGTGTCCACAACTTCCCAGCCAACTCTGGTATCAATTTGTCCCACCTGACACAGAGAGAAGGCGAAATCTACAAGGAAAAAGTGAACCTCCCGTTGGAAGCTGCAATTCCTCCAAGTCCCGGAGGCCCATGGTGCATCTTACGTGGATGAACAAAATATGACTTTTTGATGTTCGCTACTCCTAACTTATAAAGTGGGTCTAAATTCGAAGTAATAAGTTTTGCTGAATTTGCTGTAGGAAAGGAATTGAGAGGTTCACGTGGTGCAGTGATAAGCGGTGTCATAATTTTGTCAAACGCGAATATGTTGCGTTAGAACAAGTCTTCCAGCTTCGAAAGAATTATAGGTTTTGAGTCTAAAGTCGTCTTGTGGTGTACATATTCTAACCCCCAAAAAAAGTTGAATTTCGAGACATTTATAGGTCCATCGTTTTCGGCGAAAACCTACTAAAGAGTGAGAGAAAACGAGCATGATTTGAACGTGCCTTTATTTTCTATAGCACTAATGTGACGACAATTCTGCACCTCTTCATGTATACTGAACTTGTTAACATTAGTGAAACGTGTTTGTTTTTCATATGGCAGTACCTTGCTATCTCACCAACAGTTAGAGTGCGAACTGGTATATTTTGAGCAACAGTAGATCTAAATCATGCTGTTGGATATATTGAGAATTGATTTCGGATAATTTTTCTATGTTATCGTGTTTTCTAATCTCCTTGCGCTTTTCCGAGATATTTCGTTTTTCAGATTTTTCAAAGAATGTATCACAATTTACTCTTGCTCCTCTGGACGTTTTATACAATTATGTTACAGTAACTCCTTTTCTCCTTAAGCATTCGAGACCCTTTTTGGCGCAAACCGTCTCAACACAGTGCTTATGTCGCCCTTTGTTCGCCATGCACTGATGTTTGCAGTCTACTGCGAGATTGTAGCATTTGTCGACGATGGGATGGTTGTGCTGAAAATACGGTTCAAAATTGTGGGTTAGGATAGAGAGTAAAACGTCAGTGTTGATTTACCGGGACTCACTTAATATTCTTCTCCTACTCATTAGTAGGGCGTAGGGCGACGGCTCTAATAAAATGACAAACCCAAACTGAAGCTCTCGAAGGAATATGGTCTAGTGCCGCAAAATTTCAGCTGAAATGATATCCTCGGGGATTTTTGTCGGCCATTTTTTCTTTGAGTATGGAACGAAGAGGGCTCCAGAAAGCCACAGAAGTTTTTTGCGCTCCATCGAAAACAGAATGATGTCTGATTTCCGACCAAACTGTAAATAGTTAAGGCGACTAACAAGAATTACTACCGCGCTGGAGAGCTCAAGACAACAAACCGTCGATCAACGACGACATCTGCAATTTTCTCCGAAACTAGGCGGCATTGACCGCAACTCCACTCATTGGCATGGCAGTGACAAGTGAAGCGCCCACCATTTGCTACTCTTAATGGGCTAATTGAACACTTCGATTTATAAAGCGGCTTTCCCTATCATTTCTGGACAGTGGCTCCGACGAACTGATTGCAGAAATTGCCCTCAAAACTCTCACTGTATGAATTGGAAGCTGAAATATCTCAGTCCTATGTTTTCGGCCGTGTTAAATTCGATGGCATAGAATCGTAATCGTATAGTATTGAGCAAATCGCTGGAACAAAAAATTAGAGGGTGTTCTTGTCTTTTCTGGACGCAGTGTATGTAGATAGGGTCCGTAACGATCGCCTGAACATACTCATCTTCGCAGAGCGCACCTGTTTTCAGACAAGTGTATGTAGAGAGGGTCCGTAACGACCACCAGAACGCACCTGTTTTTCGCCTGCGAAATATAGGAAATTCGTCGCTAGAGGGGAATGTCGTTCACTGCCTACATTAGTTTAATCGGGAAACGGTGATTGGATCAGTCAGAAAAGGCTATATTTAATGAAGTGGACAAGCAAGACCCACTGAGCTCCTGCAGAATGTAGGATATGGGTGACAGGGGTCTTATGTCTAAAGATAATCTGTTTGAAGTAGCCGTGGAACATGTACTTGCAGTTCAAGGCCATACATTTCTATGAACTGTGCCAGCTTCTGGGTCGCCCGTCCTTCTTCATCATTTTAGGACAATTGTCCGCAATCCAAAGCGTGTTATCGCCGTTCAGTTTCCGTTACTGCTCTAGGGCCCCAACGCCAGCGCATGAGCGACTGTCGAACGAGCGTTCTAGGGCCGCTGTCTAGGGCCCCTGTTGTTCCCGGTAGCCGACCGCCTGCGATCAATTGAAGCGCGTTCTTGCGCAGTTCTTTCAACGATCGACATACGGGAGTATAACAGAGTCCGGTCGCCACTGATCGGCGACCGTCGCCGGAGGGGTGGTGTGGCCGTCGAGACATTTGCTCCCGAAGCTGCCATTCACAGCATTTTGAACGGTCCTGGCGCGATCCATACGAGTTGTGTTCCCGATCGCTGGCAATCGGCGACAGGAACAGGTGCATAAGAGGGGCCTAAGATGATGACTGCGACGCTGATTCAGGAGTTTGCTCTAGAGGAGTTGCCGACATATATCGTTCACACTGGAGAAGCCAACAGACAGAAGGCTGGCTTTCCCAAAGTCCATGTTCAGATCTTCGAAGAAGGGGTTTCAAGACAAGATGGCACCAATAAGCCTATGGCTAAGAAAATCATCGTTCACTACTCCTTGGTCAATATCTGGACGGTAAACAAAGCTATCGTTGAGAACATGTAGCGTGGCGCATGCACAGTTTCATCTTGTGGCGTCCAGGAGTCTCCTAAATGTAAAGGTAAAGGTGTCGGCGTTGATCAGTTCCTTGAGGACGCACCACTGCATTCGTGTTCCATTCAAATCGTGAAGGCATATTGAATGCGTATTCGGCCTATACAATGACCTGCGGGGGCCAGCAGCTACACGAGACCAGTGTTTTTATCTTCCCAGACAAGTTTGTCACCAGCTCACTCGACCCCGTAGGAAATGGAAGGCTCGGTTAGCCCGTGTTGGGATCGATCGCTTGACCGCGCGGTAGACAGGAGCACCTTTTACCACTGTACCACGTTGGCCCTTACAATGCGTACTGCCCGTTAAACAGAACGCTCTTCCACATGCGTAGCGGTCAAATGAAAGAAAACATAGGGCGGCATTGTACCCGGCAACACTGACTGCATAATGTCGAACATGTTAGGTCTCACAAAGGCTGAACTGCACGAGGTAGATAGGTTAGTGCAGATGCCAGCTCAAAACCACCATCTGTCAAGCCTCAAACGTTAGCTTGTTCGAAATCGCTTCTATGCAGCATATGCTGCACAAGAGTGCATTGCACAAAGTATCGTTTACCTGTTTACATGCTTGTCACGCGAACAAGAATATGTCGGGGAGAAATCTAGGCCGCTTCACAGGTGCTTAGTGGCCCGCGCTAGTCGACTTCGTATGAGTTTGTCTTTTCTGATTCTTTTCACTTGGTTGATTGTCGTTTAACAGAATTTTACTTTTTCGGAGAATAGCGGTATTGAGTGGGTTGTTTTTTAGGTTGAGGTCGGCATTTTGTTAGCTCTGAAGAGAAAATTAGATTGGTTGCCTCTATGTAGCGTGGAAATCGGTAGGCAACTCATAAAAAACACCAACCGGGAGCGGTTGCGCATCCGCGTATCCAAGAAAAACGACGAAGATCACCCAGTCGAAACGCATCGCTCCCTTTTGTTTCTAAATTAGTAACTTACAGCACAACGTGAAATTTTTTAGGTTTCTCGTTCAGCAATCGCATCGTGTTCTTCCCAGTAAGTTCAAGCAGTTATCTTGTCGATGACATGCAACATTTGACATTATGCTGTATGCGGCCCTTTTTGAGTGTGACCGATGAAATTCACAGTGTAAAATTCGGGGATTTTAGCAAATTTTTAGAATACGACGTAAGAGTGAACAGTTGAAGTCTTGCTGGTCTAGCGAACCAACACAGAAGCATAGCACGTTATCGGTGAAGGCACAGAGTAATGCTTAGGGTGGTCTATCATTGTTCCATAAAGCATGAATGTATCGACGTAACAGCGGACTATAAAACACACTTTTTCCTTTCAGAAGAGGGTATTTTCAGAATGAGTTTGATTACCCAATTTCATGTCAGCAAAGGAGAAATTTAGAGGGGTCGGAACAAGAACTGCGGTGATTTCTCTGTTCTTTTTAACAGACAGGGACTCTACCAATCTCATCAAAGTGACTTTATTCTCAAAGAAATCAGCAAGCTACACCTAGAAGACAAGAATTTGAACAACGAACGCAGGGACGTGATAAAGCACCTACAGTACCGGACGAGCCGAGACCAAACGGCGCCAGCGGTGCCTTCTTGCGTAGAAGCCGCCGTTTTTCTACATTTTCCTCAAAATTGATTTATTCGTAAAAATCGGCACATACTTGAAGCGAGCAGCTGAGGCTCTATCTTGTCATGTGCAAATTTCCCATATTCGTGAAACTTGTCAACTTGTTTTTTTTGACCACTTGACTTTGTCTGTCTCTTGCCCCTTCGATTCCTTAGCCTATGGCTTATCTCTCGATGAGGCTCCGCCTTTGGTCAAGCTGTCACGCGGGATTTCCCGCAGGGCATGCGGCGCAAAAAAATTGAGGTAGACTCTGCTCGGGTCATCACACGTAGACCTAAAAAGCGTTACCCTCCGACGCAAAAAAAGCGTAGCTGAAGTCGTTTCATCGTTTTGGCGCGTCCGTAACATTCTCATTCATGTATTGAGATTATTAGGGAACATGCGGCCTAATTGTGTCGTTCGTTTTTTTGAAAACGAACGACACAATTAGGCCGCCTGAAATAAGTAAATTCACTCTCTAGGTGAGACTTTTTTCTTACTTGTTCTAGGCGACCGTTAGCAGCTACGGGGCAGGCTACTGGAGAACAAACATCAACTTGGGAGAAAGAGGACAGTGCAGAATATGCACAGCGATAGAGAGCGATTCCTTGCTCCAAGGACAAAAAAAGAAAGTCGCAAGCATAGCTAAATGGGAAAAGAGTGCTGAAAACTGCTGGAATAGATGATATATATGTCGAATGAGGAGGCACAATCTGGAAAGCGACAAATTAAGCAAGAAGAAATATAACACCGATTCGAGATAAGCAGACATACCTTAATGGAGTGAATATATAATGTTCATAATGACGGTTCTACCTATTCGGTGTTGGTGCACGACATAGTTTGTGGTGTTCATTGTATTCCTGAACAACTTTTCTCATTCATGTGTTCCCTCGATTGTGCGATTGAGAATGACAAACGGTCAGCTGTCGGCGACGGATGAAACCATCTAAGTGCCGCGACGGCTAGGTAATGCAACCGACCTAAGCATAATGTTTCGCTCGTGCCACAGTTTCTTATCCAAAATAATGGCTCATCCTCAAGTTATGGGGAGAATTTCCCATGTCCCCAAATGAACTGATTACAGTTGACCCATCTTGAGTAGCAATTTCACCCTTTTCTAGATAAATGTTCGATGTATATGTGCATTTTCGCCAAAAAACCAAGGATAAGAGTAATGGATAGAATTAGCAGATCCAAAAACATCTGCTGAAAGCTTCTCCAGTGGAATATTTTGATATTTCTTAGAGTTTGCAATTGTTTGACACAATTGCGCGTCTATGGAAGTCATATACTCCTGGTCGTCCGTGATGGAGTAAGATAGGTGAAGATAAGACGACGCACAAACTTTCTAGTTTTATTGAAACAATGGTACGCTGGAATTAATACGGGTTCTGTTTGTTCAACATAGCTATCGCTGTGGTGACCAAAATTTCATTACCTTGAGGAGTGGTAGAGCATAAAACAGGTTCTGGATAAGCTACCGGCCAACCAGATTTTCCAGCGGCACACAGCTGGTAATTACGAGAAAAGCACAAACTAGATGGTATTAAACAAGCAAAAAGGACAATTACGAAAAGTGAATTGACGTGGCGATTAAAACCCGTAGAGAAATTCCTAGTTGAATTATTGCTCCGATTTCTCCTTGGAGGATGTGGTGACTGGTGTCTTTCCCGTGATGGAGTTGAGAACGATTACGATAATCATTACGCTGACGACGTGGGTTATTTCGGTCACTATTATTGTCTAAATTGAAGCGGACCGAAGAGCGAGAAGGTGTTGAATCACGAAACGATCTTGATGGGCTACGAGATTGATAACGGCGTCGATCATTGTTATAAAAATAGTCGCGATTAAATCCATTCGATGGATGTCGGCTTTTGGGTGAGTTATAATAGTTTTTTCGATCAAATTGTCTACTATTTCGCGAGGAAGACTGGTTGTATGTGGACCTACGCTGTTTGGAGAAGATCTTATCACTCAAAAAGTCTAATTTTTTATCAATTTTATTGATTACTGGATCCATGGATGTGGATAAAGAATGATTCTTTTCGAGTGACCACTACGTCTCACACACAACCGCTCCGCACGGACGGGTATTCGTTCGTCCGTGCGGAGCGGTTGTGTGCGCGTCGTCTCCCATATCAGCTAAGCTTCGGTTCTCATCTTCTTCTAATAATCAGTGAATCTTATTTCACCTCACTTGACATTCTGTGTAATTTCACGTGGTGCAGTTTTGCAATTCGTCACCACGCGCTTCTTCAGCCTTTAAATCACAGACTGCTGAGTTTGTAGCAATTAATTGCTCACTGATCCTTCTGGATATTGATTTTTTTGTCATCCGTTCTCGAATTATAGGGTGACGCGTGCGGTCGCGAAGCCTCGTAACCGGTTTTGTGCATATTTTATTTTTTGCTCTCCCTTCTGTTGTGTTTTCCCTCCTTTTGCTGTTTAAACGGCCGAACAGTTTGCACTGTCCGGTCGATTTTCATCGCTAGAGGGGAATCAGTCCATTGTAACTGCCTGCACCTCCTTTGTGGTTTCTTCTCCTATCGTGCTTAAAGTTTTAAAGTCTTAACGTCAGCCCTGTTGTCGTGTCTAATCTTCATTCCTGTTGTCGTGTTGTTTTCCCCAACACGCTTCTTTGTTTGTTTTTCACGGCTGAGCCATTTTCTTCTCTTACTCATTACAGGCAGGAGCAGGTTGGAAGGTGGGCCAAGGAGGGGGGAATTCCCCACGACCATACGTTCGCGTCTACTGCACTTACTATTCTGAGCTAAGTTTGTTCCATTCCATCTTATTTGTTGTTCCGTGATTCATTTCTTCTTTTACTTTGTGTTGTGATAGGCCGTTCCATTGTGTTTTGCATTTTCTCCAACTGGCCATTTTGTTAAGTGGCTGTGTGTTGTTGATTTTCTTTTTACCTTCACTCAATTTTAGGGCTACGTTGCGTTTCTGCTGTGCCTTTAGTTGATAGTTTCGTGTCACTGTTCGATAATGTCGCAATCGAGGACACGTCAGGGCAAAAAGGCGGAGTCGTCTGTTGCTCCCCCCCACCCCCCGAGCCACCGATCTGCGATCTTGATGTTTCGAACATGTCCGTGAACGAAATCATTATTGCTATGATTGAACGCAACGGGGATCCATATATGGCGAAGCTGATTGGTGGCCTTATATGTAAGTTGCCTCTGGTAAACACTGACGGAGCTGAGACCGAAAAAAGAGGTCGAAGCCTGGTGATTTCCGGGTTGCCGGAATCTAAACCGGATCTGTTGCCATCTAAAAGGCAACACGAGCTTGTAGCCCAGGTTACGCAGTTGATGGACACCCTAGGCCTCGACTGCGATCCGGTTGAGGTGCATCGCATGGGTAAACCCAGTCCCGATCGTCCTGGACTGGTCAAGCTCGTGCTGCCTAGCAAGTCGTATTGGAAAACAGCGCTCCTAAACACACGCAGGCTACGTTCCAATCCTATGTTCACAAGCGTTTTCGTTCGGAAAAGCCTCTCCGAGGCCGAACGGAAAAAAGAGTTCGATCTAAGGGTTGAGTGTAGGGAGCGGAATAGAATTGCAAAAAAAAGGGAGTGGGTGGTATATCGTGGTGAATTACAGCGCGTCGACGATTTGCCTTCTAGGCAGTCGTCGGGAAACGTGTGGGGCGCCACGGTATCCCCGGTTTCAATGACTCTTTATTATTATCTCGAGTTTCTCCTTCCCCTTCTTCAAAATTGACGTGCTTTTTGTTCAATGCGCGAAGCTTGAAAAACAAGATTTTTCATCTTAGATTTTTCCTCAGGTTTCACGAACCTGACCTTGTTTTTGTCACTGAGTCATGGCTAAGCGATAAAGTGGCTGACAGCGAAATTTCTGGCGGGTTAAACTACATACAATATCATAAGATGTGATCGAAGGCGTGGCAATGGAGGCGGGGTTTGCTGTTTGATCAATCATCATCTTCATTTTGTTCTCATCAAATCCGTTGCGCTGAGCATGTCTGAACTTTTGTGCTTTGACTTATACAGGTTAGACGCAGGTGCTGTTGAAATGTTTCAGGTTTTTCTTCAGGTTTTTCCTTATTTATCGTCCTTCGAATTCGTTATCTAATGATGATGAAGAGTTAGTTGAGATGTTATCCTCACTTTGCTCAACGCAACATCGGCTAGTGTTCCTTGGTGACTTGAATCTCAAAGTCAACTGGGACCCATGTGTGATCAAATCACCTCCGAACAATGTTGCAAAGTTTTTTGACGCCTTGGGTGTTAGGCAAAATGTTTCTAAACCTACCAAGGGAAATGAGATCCTTGATGTCATTATTACTCACTTTATTCAGATTATCTATTAGACTCCTTTTATTCAGATTTAAAAATCTGTTACCTCCCTCCCTTCCACACATCCGATCATAAAATACTTCGCTTCCACCGAGATTATCAGCGATATATTCCGCTCCGAATCCCTCTACCTGACTTTTGCAGTGGCGACTACGCGCTTTCGAACGATTATTTGCGGTCGACTGACTGGTGTTTTGCCAAATATATACCCTTCAAAGTATTTGAGGAAAAAAAGATAAAGGTTCCAGCCCATATCTTAAATTTGTTAAATCAGAGAGCTAGTCTTGATCCAGTTAGGAATGTGTACTTGTATCATAAGGTGTCCTCCGATTTAGATTTTCATATTAAGCGCTTCTTCGCGTGGATGAAGGGACGATTAACCGTAAATTCATCTCGATTTTCCATTTTTCGCTATTTAAGTACTAGGATTAAGGACTCACGTCTCATTCCGTCCATCAAAGATTTGGATGGAAGTTGTCTTTTTTCTGATGAACACAAAGCCGAGGGCTTTGCTCGTTATTTTTCGTCCATGTTCACCTGTTCCGAAGCTTCAAGCCAAAGTTCTACTTCGCAGCGTAGCTTCTACAGGATTACAGAAACCTTTAATGGCTTACAAGTTCATCCTCACGAAGTACTCAAAGTATTACTTGGACTGAAGTCGTCCGCATCTCAACCTTTCGATGGAATTCCCCCAATTTTCTACAGAAGATGTGCTAAATCTCTATGTGAGCCCTTGTCGTTTATTCTCAATGCCTCTCTTTTTTGGAAATGCTGTCCTAAATTATGGAAAAATTCAATTGTCACCCAGATTCCCAAAAAAAGGAAAGAAAGCAGTTGTCTCTGACTTCAGACCAATGAGTTCGACTCCCACACCCTTGAAAGTTCTCGAAAAATTCACCAGAAATAAGGTGTCCGCCTGGGTCACCAGGAGACATCTGCTCCCTGATGAGCAACATGGCTTCTCTGATGGTGCCAACACAGCTTTTGGATTGCACTTTTGATTGGTTTACCGCTTTGAATAACAATCTTAGTGTAGATGTTATTTTCTTTGATTTGACTAAAGCGTTCGATAAAGTAAACCACCATAAACTTATCCTGAAACTTGAGGAGTTAGGCGTGGGAGGACCGATTTTATCTTGGATTAAAGACTATCTCTCTGATCGTTATACATGTATGTGGGTGAAAGTTGGGAACTGCTTCTCCAATAATTTCGCAGCAACCAGCGGAGTCCCCCAAGGCGGGATACTCTCGCCTCTTTTTTCCTCTTGTACTGCTTGGACATCCCGTCGAAATTAAAGACCCATGCTGATGTTAAAGTTATGATGTTCGCAGACGATATAAAAGTTTTTTGATGCTACGATTCTCAAAACGCACATTATCGTAATACCGTTTCTAAAGCTCTTAATGATTCCATCAGTCGGTTAGTTGATTGGTCTTGAGAATGGGACATTCCTATCAATTTGACCAAATCGTTCGTGTTCCATTTGGGCGGAGGACCACTTATTCAATATGCTTACAACAATATTGTTTTGGATTACAAGTCGCAAATTACTGATCTCGGAGTCGAATTTTGTCCTAATCTTGACTTTTTGTATCACATTGATTGTGTAGTTCGAAAAGCCACTGCAACAATGTTTTCAATAATTAGAAGCGTAGCCTCAAAGGATGTCGAAAGTCTCCTTTGTCTCTATAAGGCTTATGTACTTCCAGTTTTGGAATATTGTTGCCTAGTCTGGAATTCTTACAAGAGAAAGAATATTCAAAAAATTGAGAGAGTCCAGGGAAGGTTTACTAAAATTTTTTCCAGATGAATGATAAAAATACCTACAGTTCCCATTCTGTCCCCGATTACGCTTCTAGGTAAAACTTTTTAAGCTAAAATCATTGCTATATCGGAGATCCTTTCATGATGTGGTGTTTTGTTTTCGTATGCTGCGTATGGAGTGTAGGCTTCGCCCCAGTAAGTTCTTGTTTCTTTTCTTCGGTCAGTGGTCGCTCCGTAAGTTTTTCGGTAAATCACATTATGCCCAAAAAAGCATACTTTTCGAAATTCTCTAATTCATTCTTTTTTCGTAGCATTAGGCAGTTTCAGAAGTTGCCTACTGATTTGGTCGCCTCCACTGATGTGATGTCATTTAAAAGGAAGTTAATGGAAGTTGATTTAGAATCTATTCTTGGTTTGCACTTGTAGTAATATTTCTAATGGCGTCTTCTCTTCTTGATTCAGGGCCTCAAATATGGAGTCATCTCCCTACCTGCCATCATCGACTTATCTGGGCGCTTTTGAGGCTTCTAAGGCTAGTGATGAATGGAGGACCGATATAGTCGCTAGACCCGCTTGGGCTCAAGATAAGCCTACGTAGTACTGTGGTCTGAGAATGTTTTTTTCGTTTCTCTGTTGACTCTGGATGTGCTAAGTTTACTACCTAGCTTTGTTTAGTTTGTTCCTTAATATTCTAGCTTGCAATGCTCTTTTTTTCATTTTTTCGAATGTTTTGATTCATACTTTCTTTCATCTTTTTGTATTGGTTTTACTTCTGAATGAGTTATCTCACCAGATGATGTTGCTGAATTTGTGCTCACGTATATGTTTAGGGTGTGCAAGTTCCTTGTGACGTACTTCGAAAATTTTTCTTGATCACTTTTGATATTGTTGACTTCTTGCAGTCAGCTTGTGCTTGAGGGCTCTGAACATGTTAATTTTTTTCCTTCCTATATTTATTTCGTTTTTTTTCAGCAAGTCTTATATACTAGCTCTTCCGGGGATCTAATCTGATTCTCAGAGCAGCTAATCTAGCCCATGTTGAGAGTTTTTGGCAGCTATTACTGAGATTTTTTTGGGGCTTGCTATACACCTTCACCTACAGTAATTTCTCGGTGCACAGGCTTCTTGTCCTCCGTCTTATCCGTCCGGTTTAAATGTTTTGCTCTTTTTCAAATGCCACTATGCAAGGACGAATTACTGGCATGGAGCTTCGTTGTCCCCTAGCGTAGGGCAGCTGCATGCATGATGCGATATATTACCTTGTTACCTTCCTTATTCGATTTTTTTATTTTTGCTTCCTCGTTCGGTTATTTCCCAATATTAACTGTTCGTGGTTTTCTAGCCCTTCATGCGTTTCAGGCTTGGTGTCAGTTGAGCTCAACCCCTATTCTCCCTTATCCACGCTAACGGCTAGAGCGAGGTCTCGTACTATGATAGTAGTCAGTACTGATGTCTTGGAACTGCTCACTCTGGACGTATCATTTGTTCTGTCTCGTCCCATTTTGCGTTATTTTTGGCGCGTCTTATGACGTATTTAAATAAATAAATAAGTAAATAAAAGTGGGATAGGTACACCATCATAAGCACCGGCATGTTGTCAATAAACTTCTCGCGCAGTTGTGGATGGAGATTAATTGGCGTGTAAAAAGCACTCCAGATAAAGAGAAGGCCTCCAGTTAAATACAACTTTGTTCTCCAGGAGCAACTCTGTATAACCGTCATAGAAGGAGTAAATGAGTATCTGCAAACGAAGGTTATTATCTTCCCACTTAAGCTATATTAACTTCACACACAGAAAAAAACGAAACCCTGAACTACACAATTTGCAAGGGTAAAATGTAAAGTCGTCGGGGTTAATCAATGCCCTGAGAACGCGCCGCGTACTCGTGCTCGATAAAGGCACGGTGAACATAAAGGCAAGGTGAACACGTATTTGGCCTATACAATCACTTGTGGTGGCCAGCCGCTATACCAGGTCAGTGTCTTCACCTTCCCAAACAAGTCTAGTACCAACTTACCCGACCCCGATAGACCGAAGGCTTGGTCAGCTCGGGCGGGAATCGATCGCTCGACCGTGCGGGTGGCAGTAGCACCTCTTACCACTGCATCACACTAACATTTGCAAATGACCCTCAGAGGCAAAGTTTTGGAAATTGAAATCAAGGTTAGATGTGGTTGGGTGAGGGACGTTTGTTCGCAACGTCGGCTCGACCAAGGGCTCGCGACAGTTCCTGTGGATACAATTAGTGATGACTCATGCAGCGACGGTAAGCTGACTACGACGACTCGACCGTAGTCGACCAAATTCGAAGGCGCTCGCCCTCGATTAATGAAACACCTCACAAAAGGATTCGAATGAGCACTCACTGGATTCAAGACCATGGAAACCCATTCATTTTCTGGATCAGAATTTCACTCTCTATCGAATGAGCTGAATGAACGCTCTTTCAGAAACACTAACGGAACTTTTTATAATTGATGGAGTAGAATCACGAAGCTAGTAATTTCTTGAGAAGCAAAAGAGCGGAACCCCGGTTTATGGAAAGTTGGAATGAAAAGCGTGAAGTAGCCATCCAAATCAAACAATGGATGGGACGTGTCTAATAATCGATAGATGTGACCTCAGCAGTTGGTGACACCATCGTTCCGCCTAGGGGCCGCGAGGTCGAAACAGCACTTGCAGTCATAAGGATACACCTCTGCAAGGGTAAAAAAACAGAATCGAAGGACGGGTGATAGAAGGACCCTCTTCTAACCTTGATAATCTACGGCAATGTGCTTATTCAACAATATCTACACCAACAGTCCTCCTCAGAGCTACTATAGCGTCGAGTCCCAGAACTCGCAAGGTATTATTATTGTTTTTACTATCATTACTATTATTATTTATGTGGACATCAGTATTATTAACCAAAGTAGCGGTAGGAACATTGAAGTGCATTGCTCGACTTATTTGATTGCTTTAATTCAGAATTCCCCCTTCAAATCTCGCTTCTTTTCTTATAGCACAGACTATTCTTTGTATAATGTCCTTTTCGCTGGTTTTTCAAAATTAAAAAATGAAGTCGTTCACGATTCAGGGGAAGTGTAGGAACCACAGCCGTTAGTGTCACAGAAAGAGCGTTTCTTTTTAGCTCGATAGAGGATGGAATTCTGATCCCGAAAATATGGGTTTCATGGGTTTGAATAAAGTGAGCGCTTATTCGAATCACTTTGTGAGGTGTTTCATTGATCGAGGGTAGACGCCTTCGAATTTGGTCCACATCGGGACCACTGACTACGGTGGAGTCGCCGTAGTCAGCTTACCGTCGCTGCGCGAGTCGTCGCTAATTGTATCCATAGGAACTGTCGCGAGCCCTTGGTCGAGCCGACATTGCGAACAAACGACACTCCCCCGATGTGGTTCTGTGGCTTCGGCGCTTTCACTGGGTTTTTAGTGGAATTAGTGGAAAATTTACACTGCAATTTTCTGCGGTAGGGAAAGGAGGTATCAGTAGAGTCCAAATTAAGCACTCCAAAAGAGAACTGAAACATTTAGTGGCTCGAGGCCCTCGGTACCCGCACTCGCTCCAGCCAAAGCGGCCGTCGAACGGCCCCAGTACCGTTCCCGTGCCACCTAATTCTGTGCTCACGCATCTTCAGGTGCCCAGGAGTGGGGCTAGTCTCATCACCGATCTGGCTCCCTTGTTTCGTACCCAATCCATCGTGTCCCTCAACATGCCCAAATGAGCATCTTGTTTCCGGCGGAGTGTACCTGTCTTTCAAGGGTCTTACCTACTGTCCACACGGGAGGTGAGACCTCCTAGGGCAGATTCGTAGATGATGGGGGCTTGGATTATCTTATACAGAAGCGGCCCTTCACAAAATAACAGGTTTTTTCTTGGCTTAGCACAACATCACTATACAATTTATTGGTTTGATCGCTGACTCAATCATTTGCAACCTCCATGATTCGGGTGGTGCAAAGGAAGAAAACATGCATGAACTAAGGAGCTCAGAGATGCGGTTCCAACCAAGGGTGTGCGTTTTACGATTTACGATTTACGATTTTACGATTTTTACGACATTTTTCGTAAAAAATCGTTTCACGATTTTTCGGCAAAAAATTGGGAATTTTACGAAATTTTTACGACTTTCACTTCGGAGCTGAAAGTGTGCTAACAGGTCAAAATTGCAAGTGTTCGTGCTTAGCTGAGAGCACTACAAAGGCACTCTCTCTACGCTCATTTAGCTTCACTAGCTCCAAAGTATTTCTGTGCTCTTCCAGGGTCAGTTGAGATAGAGAGGGTTTTTTCGTCAGCCGGCCATGTTTTGAGCGACTATCGGAAGGCGCTCACGCATGCAAGCTGCACTTCTATTTCTGAAGACTAATGCACCTTTGATTGGTTTTGACCGGTAATTGTTGTATTCTGTGGAATTTGTTTCCATTTTTTCTAATGATGTTCACTGTAAATAGATGAGCTACATATTAGGTTGGTAAGAAAGCTCGTACCGTTTTTTTAACGACTGTCGTATTTAAGTTCGAAAGCTTTTGCAGAGCGTCACACAGCATTCGAAAGAGAATTATCCGCTCTTTCGAGCAGTATACTTGGAAATTGTGATGAGTTTGGATTTCATTGTTCCTTCGGCTACTAAAGTGAAAAGCGAAAAGTAAGAAAAGTGAAGCGCGTCATCATCTTTATATGAGACTTTGTGAAGCGATTACAATTGGAAGTTTGATCTGCTAAGAAGAAATCGAGAACTGTTCGAAAATAAACATATCATAAAGCGATGATATGATGATATGTGATAAAGCGAAAAATTCTGTTCAGAAAACTGTAGGAATCACCTCGGACGATCAGAAGGAAACCAGAAGCAGCATCGGAAAATTATTCTCGTCTTTTTGTTATGTTTTTTTGGGTTTGATACTCTGTAATTCGCAGAAACAAATAGTAGTAATATATTGTCTAATAGAGACAATCATCATCCTTCACATGGTACTTCACATTTTATTTAAGCCTCTGGAACTGAGCATAAAAAAATCGCTGTCGTTGAGGTTATTTTTCACTTTTTCGCTTTTCACTTTACTAACCAGAGGAACAATGAAATTCAAATTTATCACAATTTACAAATACACTGTCTGAAAGTACATACATATATGTAATTCTCTTTCGAATACTATGTCACACTCTGCAAAAGCTGCCGAACTTAATTTACAGCAGTCGTTTAAAAAAACGGCACGAACTTTCCTAATATTTTATTCAGCACTCAGTTTTAATAAATGATTTGGTTGCAGTAACGTTTATTTTAGCCGCATTCGCGCATAAAGCAGTCTGTTTGAGCAGAACAAGAACATTTTACGATTTTTACGACTTTTTACGACAAATTTTGTCGTAAAAAATTTTCGTAAAAATTTTTACGACAAAATATTCTTTGCACACCCTTGGTTCCAACCTACAGAAACGGCGGAAGACCCTGCTGGAGAATTTTTTCAGGATAAGCGAGATTAGTAGCTTAATTATTTAGGTTATGCGACATTTGCATGAGGCAGCCAGCTGTACAATGCCTTTGAATTGAACGAATCACAAGCGCTGTCTTTCGTGGGATTGCGAGGATTCGATAATTTCCTGCGAGGATGAATTAAAAACATAGTTTAAGGCACCGTGCCTTAAACTTGTGTATGTAGGTTTTTAATAGTGAGGAATATCATAGTGACATTACTATGTCTCGGAAATAACTTACAGTACCGGACATAGCTTTTGATCACTTCCCGAAAAAGCCGCTTAGGAGCGCTCCAAAGCGGCTTTTTTCAATAACTTTGTTGAAACTCAAATATTTGTAAAGATGTACATATATTTGAGCTCACCAGCTTGATCTCTATCGATTGGTATTCAAAGATCGATAAAAATGCAAAATATTGCCCATTTTGCCGACCCCTCAAATCTCGCTTAGTCGGCCCCTGAGGGACCGACCAGCCCCAGAGGGACCGACCAGGCGGGATTTGAGGGGTCGGCAAAAGGGCCATATTTTGCATTTGTACCAATCTTTAGATACCGGTCGATAGAGCTTGAGCTGCTGAGCTCAAAAATATGTATATTTTTATAAATAATTGAGTTTCTGAAAAGTTATTGAAAAAAACCGCTTTGGCACGCTCCTAAGCGGCTTTTCCGGGAAGTGATCAAAAGCTATGTCCGGTACTGTATTTGGATAGTTCTGGGCAAACTGCAGGGTGAACTTGTAATTTTGCATCGGAGTGTATTACTGAGCCTAAAACCGTACTTTAGCGAACGCCGCCATTGATGACAGATTCATGGGAGCCGATTCCTCCGTGTGAAATTCGTACCGAGCAGCACCTGCTTAGCTATTTGGCTGCATTTCGTTCTCATTTTGGTCCGCAGCACACCATTATTGACATACCACTATCCCTACTATATATATATCCTTATCCTTATCCTTACTATATATAAGCGAAATCAAGAGATGTTTGTTTGTTTGTTTGTCCGTCCGTCCGCCCGGTGTGCGGTCCACGGCCCACGCTCAATGATAGGACGCACTCCGCAAAGGACGCTTTCCCTGGGACCCATACCAAGGTGATGTGCTACTAGCATAGGTGAACTCCTTGAGCTTCTTTAGTGGTCTCCTACAGAACATCTTCTTCATGGGCAGACCCATGAAGATCATCTACGGACACACCGGTTCAAGTGAAAATTTTTGTTTCTCAGCGAACAGTGCCAATGTGATGTGCTCAACGAGCTGAACTTCGTGGACAGTCTCCTACAGAACATCTTCTCCATGGGCAGACCCATGAAGATCATCTACAGACACACCGGTTCAAGTGAAAATTTTTGTTTCTCAGCGAACAGTGCCAAAGTGATGTGCTCAACGAGCTGAACTTCGTGGACAGTCTCCTACAGAACATCTTCTCCATGGGCAGACCCATGAAGATCATCTACAGACACACCGGTTCAAGTGAAAATTGTTGTTTCTCAGCGAACAGTGCCAAAGTGATGTGCTCAACGAGCTGAACTTCGTGGACAGTCTCCTACAGAACATCTCCTCCATGGGCAGACCCATGAACATGAAGATCATCTACAGACTCACCGGTTCAAGTGAAAATTTTTGTTTCTTAGCGAGCAGTGCCAAAGTGATGTGCTCAACGAGCTGACCTTCGTGGACAGTCTCCTACAGAACATCTTCTCCATGGGCAGACCCATGAAGATCATCTACAGACACACCGGTTCAAGTGAAAATTTTTGTTTCTCAGCGAACAGTGCCAAAGTGATGTGCTCAACGAGCTGAACTTCGTGGACAGTCTCCTACAGAACATCTTCTCCATGGGCAGACCCATGAAGATCATCTACAGACACACCGGTTCAAGTGAAAATTTTTGTTTCTCAGCGAACAGTGCCAAAGTGATGTGCTCAACGAGCTGAACTTCGTGGACAGTCTCCTACAGAACATCTTCTCCATGGGCAGACCCATGAAGATCATCTACAGACACACCGGTTCAAGTGAAAATTTTTGTTTCTCAGCGAACAGTGCCAAAGTGATGTGCTCAACGAGCTGAACTTCGTGGACAGTCTCCTACAGAACATCTTCTCCATGGGCAGACCCATGAAGATCATCTACAGACACACCGGTTCAAGTGAAAATTTTTGTTTCTCAGCGAACAGTGCCAAAGTGATGTGCTCAACGAGCTGAACTTCGTGGACAGTCTCCTACAGAACATCTTCTTCATGGGCAGACCCATGAACATGAAGATCATTTACAGACTCACCGGTTCAAGTGAAAATTTTTGTTTCTTAGCGAGCAGTGCCAAAGTGATGTGCTCAACGAGCTGACCTTCGTGGACAGTCTCCTACAGAACATCTTCTCCATGGGCAGACCCATGAAGATCATCTACAGACACACCGGTTCAAGTGAAAATTTTTGTTTCTTAGCGAGCAGTGCCAAAGTGATGTGCTCAACGAGCTGACCTTCGTGGACAGTCTCCTACAGAACATCTTCTCCATGGGCAGACCCATGAAGATCATCTACAGACACACCGGTTCAAGTGAAAATTTTTGTTTCTTAGCGAGCAGTGCCAAAGTGATGTGCTCAACGAGCTGACCTTCGTGGACAGTCTCCTACAGAACATCTTCTCCATGGGCAGACCCATGAAGATCATCTACAGACACACCGGTTCAAGTGAAAATTTTTGTTTCTCAGCGAACAGTGCCAAAGTGATGTGCTCAACGAGCTGAACTTCGTGGACAGTCTCCTACAGAACATCTCCTCCATGGGCAGACCCATGAACATGAAGATCATTTACAGACTCACCGGTTCAAGTGAAAATTTTTGTTTCTTAGCGAGCAGTGCCAAAGTGATGTGCTCAACGAGCTGACCTTCGTGGACAGTCTCCTACAGAACATCTTCTCCATGGGCAGACCCATGAAGATCATCTACAGACACACCGGTTCAAGTGAAAATTTTTGTTTCTTAGCGAGCAGTGCCAAAGTGATGTGCTCAACGAGCTGACCTTCGTGGACAGTCTCCTACAGAACATCTTCTCCATGGGCAGACCCATGAAGATCATCTACAGACACACCGGTTCAAGTGAAAATTTTTGTTTCTCAGCGAACAGTGCCAAAGTGATGTGCTCAACGAGCTGAACTTCGTGGACAGTCTCCTACAGAACATCTTCTCCATGGGCAGACCCATGAAGATCATCTACAGACACACCGGTTCAAGTGAAAATTTTTGTTTCTCAGCGAACAGTGCCAAAGTGATGTGCTCAACGAGCTGAACTTCGTGGACAGTCTCCTACAGAACACCTTCTCCATGGGCAGACCCATGAAGATCATCTACAGACACACCGGTTCAAGTGAAAATTTTTGTTTCTCAGCGAACAGTGCCAAAGTGATGTGCTCAACGAGCTGAACTTCGTGGACAGTCTCCTACAGAACATCTTCTCCATGGGCAGACCCATGAACATGAAGATCATTTACAGACTCACCGGTTCAAGTGAAAAATTTTGTTTCTTAGCGAGCAGTGCCAAAGTGATGTGCTCAACGAGCTGACCTTCGTGGACAGTCTCCTACAGAACATCTTCTCCATGGGCAGACCCATGAAGATCATCTACAGACACACCGGTTCAAGTGAAAATTTTTGTTTCTCAGCGAACAGTGCCAAAGTGATGTGCTCAACGAGCTGACCTTCGTGGACAGTCTCCTACAGAACATCTTCTCCATGGGCAGACCCATGAAGATCATCTACAGACACACCGGTTCAAGTGAAAATTTTTGTTTCTTAGCGAGCAGTGCCAAAGTGATGTGCTCAACGAGCTGACCTTCGTGGACAGTCTCCTACAGAACATCTTCTCCATGGGCAGACCCATGAAGATCATCTACAGACACACCGGTTCAAGTGAAAATTTTTGTTTCTTAGCGAACAGTGCCAAAGTGATGTGCTCAACGAGCTGACCTTCGTGGACAGTCTCCTACAGAACATCTTCTCCATGGGCAGACCCATGAAGATCATCTACAGACACACCGGTTCAAGTGAAAATTTTTGTTTCTCAGCGAACAGTGCCAAAGTGATGTGCTCAACGAGCTGACCTTCGTGGACAGTCTCCTACAGAACATCTTCTCCATGGGCAGACCCATGAAGATCATCTACAGACACACCGGTTCAAGTGAAAATTTTTGTTTCTTAGCGAGCAGTGCCAAAGTGATGTGCTCAACGAGCTGACCTTCGTGGACAGTCTCCTACAGAACATCTTCTCCATGGGCAGACCCATGAAGATCATCTACAGACACACCGGTTCAAGTGAAAATTTTTGTTTCTCAGCGAACAGTGCCAAAGTGATGTGCTCAACGAGCTGAACTTCGTGGACAGTCTCCTACAGAACATCTTCTCCATGGGCAGACCCATGAAGATCATCTACAGACACACCGGTTCAAGTGAAAATTTTTGTTTCTTAGCGAGCAGTGCCAAAGTGATGTGCTCAACGAGCTGACCTTCGTGGACAGTCTCCTACAGAACATCTTCTCCATGGGCAGACCCATGAAGATCATCTACAGACACACCGGTTCAAGTGAAAATTTTTGTTTCTTAGCGAGCAGTGCCAAAGTGATGTGCTCAACGAGCTGACCTTCGTGGACAGTCTCCTACAGAACATCTTCTCCATGGGCAGACCCATGAAGATCATCTACAGACACACCGGTTCAAGTGAAAATTTTTGTTTCTCAGCGAACAGTGCCAAAGTGATGTGCTCAACGAGCTGAACTTCGTGGACAGTCTCCTACAGAACATCTTCTCCATGGGCAGACCCATGAAGATCATCTACAGACACACCGGTTCAAGTGAAAATTTTTGTTTCTCAGCGAACAGTGCCAAAGTGATGTGCTCAACGAGCTGAACTTCGTGGACAGTCTCCTACAGAACACCTTCTCCATGGGCAGACCCATGAAGATCATCTACAGACACACCGGTTCAAGTGAAAATTTTTGTTTCTCAGCGAACAGTGCCAAAGTGATGTGCTCAACGAGCTGAACTTCGTGGACAGTCTCCTACAGAACATCTTCTCCATGGGCAGACCCATGAACATGAAGATCATTTACAGACTCACCGGTTCAAGTGAAAAATTTTGTTTCTTAGCGAGCAGTGCCAAAGTGATGTGCTCAACGAGCTGACCTTCGTGGACAGTCTCCTACAGAACATCTTCTCCATGGGCAGACCCATGAAGATCATCTACAGACACACCGGTTCAAGTGAAAATTTTTGTTTCTCAGCGAACAGTGCCAAAGTGATGTGCTCAACGAGCTGACCTTCGTGGACAGTCTCCTACAGAACATCTTCTCCATGGGCAGACCCATGAAGATCATCTACAGACACACCGGTTCAAGTGAAAATTTTTGTTTCTCAGCGAACAGTGCCAAAGTGATGTGCTCAACGAGCTGACCTTCGTGGACAGTCTCCTACAGAACATCTTCTCCATGGGCAGACCCATGAAGATCATCTACAGACACACCGGTTCAAGTGAAAATTTTTGTTTCTCAGCGAACAGTGCCAAAGTGATGTGCTCAACGAGCTGAACTTCGTGGACAGTCTCCTACAGAACATCTTCTCCATGGGCAGACCCATGAAGATCATCTACAGACACACCGGTTCAAGTGAAAATTTTTGTTTCTTAGCGAGCAGTGCCAAAGTGATGTGCTCAACGAGCTGACCTTCGTGGACAGTCTCCTACAGAACATCTTCTCCATGGGCAGACCCATGAAGATCATCTACAGACACACCGGTTCAAGTGAAAATTTTTGTTTCTCAGCGAACAGTGCCAAAGTGATGTGCTCAACGAGCTGAACTTCGTGGACAGTCTCCTACAGAACATCTCCTCCATGGGCAGACCCATGAAGATCATCTACAGACTCACCGGTTCAAGTGAAAATTTTTGTTTCTTAGCGAGCAGTGCCAAAGTGATGTGCTCAACGAGCTGAACTTCGTGGACAGTCTCCTACAGAACATCTTCTCCATGGGCAGACCCATGAAGATCATCTACAGACACACCGGTTCAAGTGAAAATTTTTGTTTCTCAGCGAGCAGTGCCAAAGTGATGTGCTCAACGAGCTGACCTTCGTGGACAGTCTCCTACAGAACATCTTCTCCATGGGCAGACCCATGAAGATCATCTACAGACTCACCGGTTCAAGTGAAAATTTTTGTTTCTTAGCGAGCAGTGCCAAAGTGATGTGCTCAACGAGCTGACCTTCGTGGACAGTCTCCTACAGAACATCTTCTCCATGGGCAGACCCATGAAGATCATCTACAGACACACCGGTTCAAGTGAAAATTTTTGTTTCTCAGCGAACAGTGCCAAAGTGATGTGCTCAACGAGCTGAACTTCGTGGACAGTCTCCTACAGAACATCTCCTCCATGGGCAGACCCATGAAGATCATCTACAGACTCACCGGTTCAAGTGAAAATTTTTGTTTCTTAGCGAGCAGTGCCAAAGTGATGTGCTCAACGAGCTGACCTTCGTGGACAGTCTCCTACAGAACATCTTCTCCATGGGCAGACCCATGAAGATCATCTACAGACACACCGGTTCAAGTGAAAATTTTTGTTTCTCAGCGAACAGTGCCAAAGTGATGTGCTCAACGAGCTGAACTTCGTGGACAGTCTCCTACAGAACATCTTCTCCATGGGCAGACCCATGAAGATCATCTACAGACACACCGGTTCAAGTGAAAATTTTTGTTTCTCAGCGAACAGTGCCAAAGTGATGTGCTCAACGAGCTGAACTTCGTGGACAGTCTCCTACAGAACATCTCCTCCATGGGCAGACCCATGAAGATCATCTACAGACACACCGGTTCAAGTGAAAATTTTTGTTTCTTAGCGAGCAGTGCCAAAGTGATGTGCTCAACGAGCTGACCTTCGTGGACAGTCTCCTACAGAACATCTTCTCCATGGGCAGACCCATGAAGATCATCTACAGACACACCGGTTCAAGTGAAAATTTTTGTTTCTCAGCGAACAGTGCCAAAGTGATGTGCTCAACGAGCTGAACTTCGTGGACAGTCTCCTACAGAACATCTTCTCCATGGGCAGACCCATGAACATGAAGATCTACAGACTCACCGGTTCAAGTGAAAATTTTTGTTTCTTAGCGAGCAGTGCCAAAGTGATGTGCTCAACGAGCTGACCTTCGTGGACAGTCTCCTACAGAACATCTTCTCCATGGGCAGACCCATGAAGATCATCTACAGACACACCGGTTCAAGTGAAAATTTTTGTTTCTCAGCGAACAGTGCCAAAGTGATGTGCTCAACGAGCTGAACTTCGTGGACAGTCTCCTACAGAACATCTTCTCCATGGGCAGACCCATGAAGATCATCTACAGACACACCGGTTCAAGTGAAAATTTTTGTTTCTTAGCGAGCAGTGCCAAAGTGATGTGCTCAACGAGCTGACCTTCGTGGACAGTCTCCTACAGAACATCTCCATGGGCAGACCCATGAAGATCATCTACAGACACACCGGTTCAAGTGAAAATTTTTGTTTCTCAGCGAACAGTGCCAAAGTGATGTGCTCAACGAGCTGAACTTCGTGGACAGTCTCCTACAGAACATCTTCTCCATGGGCAGACCCATGAACATGAAGATCATTTACAGACTCACCGGTTCAAGTGAAAAATTTTGTTTCTTAGCGAGCAGTGCCAAAGTGATGTGCTCAACGAGCTGACCTTCGTGGACAGTCTCCTACAGAACATCTTCTCCATGGGCAGACCCATGAAGATCATCTACAGACACACCGGTTCAAGTGAAAATTTTTGTTTCTCAGCGAACAGTGCCAAAGTGATGTGCTCAACGAGCTGAACTTCGTGGACAGTCTCCTACAGAACATCTTCTCCATGGGCAGACCCATGAACATGAAGATCATTTACAGACTCACCGGTTCAAGTGAAAAATTTTGTTTCTTAGCGAGCAGTGCCAAAGTGATGTGCTCAACGAGCTGACCTTCGTGGACAGTCTCCTACAGAACATCTTCTCCATGGGCAGACCCATGAAGATCATCTACAGACACACCGGTTCAAGTGAAAATTTTTGTTTCTCAGCGAACAGTGCCAAAGTGATGTGCTCAACGAGCTGAACTTCGTGGACAGTCTCCTACAGAACATCTCCTCCATGGGCAGACCCATGAAGATCATCTACAGACACACCGGTTCAAGTGAAAATTTTTGTTTCTCAGCGAACAGTGCCAAAGTGATGTGCTCAACGAGCTGAACTTCGTGGACAGTCTCCTACAGAACATCTTCTCCATGGGCAGACCCATGAACATGAAGATCATTTACAGACTCACCGGTTCAAGTGAAAATTTTTGTTTCTTAGCGAGCAGTGCCAAAGTGATGTGCTCAACGAGCTGACCTTCGTGGACAGTCTCCTACAGAACATCTTCTCCATGGGCAGACCCATGAACATGAAGATCATTTACAGACTCACCGGTTCAAGTGAAAATTTTTGTTTCTTAGCGAGCAGTGCCAAAGTGATGTGCTCAACGAGCTGACCTTCGTGGACAGTCTCCTACAGAACATCTTCTCCATGGGCAGACCCATGAAGATCATCTACAGACACACCGGTTCAAGTGAAAATTTTTGTTTCTCAGCGAACAGTGCCAAAGTGATGTGCTCAACGAGCTGAACTTCGTGGACAGTCTCCTACAGAACATCTCCTCCATGGGCAGACCCATGAAGATCATCTACAGACTCACCGGTTCAAGTGAAAATTTTTGTTTCTTAGCGAGCAGTGCCAAAGTGATGTGCTCAACGAGCTGACCTTCGTGGACAATCTCCTACAGAACATCTTCTCCATGGGCAGACCCATGAAGATCATCTACAGACACACCGGTTCAAGTGAAAATTTTTGTTTCTCAGCGAACAGTGCCAAAGTGATGTGCTCAACGAGCTGAACTTCGTGGACAGTCTCCTACAGAACATCTTCTCCATGGGCAGACCCATGAAGATCATCTACAGACACACCGGTTCAAGTGAAAATTTTTGTTTCTCAGCGAACAGTGCCAAAGTGATGTGCTCAACGAGCTGAACTTCGTGGACAGTCTCCTACAGAACATCTCCTCCATGGGCAGACCCATGAAGATCATCTACAGACACACCGGTTCAAGTGAAAATTTTTGTTTCTTAGCGAGCAGTGCCAAAGTGATGTGCTCAACGAGCTGACCTTCGTGGACAGTCTCCTACAGAACATCTTCTCCATGGGCAGACCCATGAAGATCATCTACAGACACACCGGTTCAAGTGAAAATTTTTGTTTCTCAGCGAACAGTGCCAAAGTGATGTGCTCAACGAGCTGAACTTCGTGGACAGTCTCCTACAGAACATCTTCTCCATGGGCAGACCCATGAACATGAAGATCATTTACAGACTCACCGGTTCAAATGAAAATTTTTGTTTCTTAGCGAGCAGTGCCAAAGTGATGTGCTCAACGAGCTGACCTTCGTGGACAGTCTCCTACAGAACATCTTCTCCATGGGCAGACCCATGAAGATCATCTACAGACACACCGGTTCAAGTGAAAATTTTTGTTTCTCAGCGAACAGTGCCAAAGTGATGTGCTCAACGAGCTGAACTTCGTGGACAGTCTCCTACAGAACATCTTCTCCATGGGCAGACCCATGAAGATCATCTACAGACACGCCGGTTCAAGTGAAAATTTTTGTTTCTCAGCGAACAGTGCCAAAGTGATGTGCTCAACGAGCTGAACTTCGTGGACAGTCTCCTACAGAACATCTCCTCCATTGGCAGACCCATGAAGATCATCTACAGACTCACCGGTTCAAGTGAAAATTTTTGTTTCTTAGCGAGCAGTGCCAAAGTGATGTGCTCAACGAGCTGACCTTCGTGGACAGTCTCCTACAGAACATCTTCTCCATGGGCAGACCCATGAAGATCATCTACAGACACACCGGTTCAAGTGAAAATTTTTGTTTCTCAGCGAACAGTGCCAAAGTGATGTGCTCAACGAGCTGAACTTCGTGGACAGTCTCCTACAGAACATCTTCTCCATGGGCAGACCCATGAACATGAAGATCATTTACAGTCTCACCGGTTCAAGTGAAAAATTTTGTTTCTTAGCGAGCAGTGCCAAAGTGATGCGCTCAACGAGCTGACCTTCGTGGACAGTCTCCTACAGAACATCTTCTCCATGGGCAGACCCATGAAGATCATCTACAGACACACCGGTTCAAGTGAAAATTTTTGTTTCTCAGCGAACAGTGCCAAAGTGATGTGCTCAACGAGCTGAACTTCGTGGACAGTCTCCTACAGAACATCTTCTCCATGGGCAGACCCATGAACATGAAGATCATTTACAGACTCACCGGTTCAAGTGAAAAATTTTGTTTCTTAGCGAGCAGTGCCAAAGTGATGCGCTCAACGAGCTGACCTTCGTGGACAGTCTCCTACAGAACATCTTCTCCATGGGCAGACCCATGAAGATCATCTACAGACACACCGGTTCAAGTGAAAATTTTTGTTTCTCAGCGAACAGTGCCAAAGTGATGTGCTCAACGAGCTGAACTTCGTGGACAGTCTCCTACAGAACATCTTCTCCATGGGCAGACCCATGAACATGAAGATCATTTACAGACTCACCGGTTCAAGTGAAAAATTTTGTTTCTTAGCGAGCAGTGCCAAAGTGATGCGCTCAACGAGCTGACCTTCGTGGACAGTCTCCTACAGAACATCTTCTCCATGGGCAGACCCATGAAGATCATCTACAGACACACCGGTTCAAGTGAAAATTTTTGTTTCTCAGCGAACAGTGCCAAAGTGATGTGCTCAACGAGCTGAACTTCGTGGACAGTCTCCTACAGAACATCTCCTCCATGGGCAGACCCATGAAGATCATCTACAGACACACCGGTTCAAGTGAAAATTTTTGTTTCTTAGCGAGCAGTGCCAAAGTGATGTGCTCAACGAGCTGACCTTCGTGGACAGTCTCCTACAGAACATCTCCATGGGCAGACCCATGAAGATCATCTACAGACACACCGGTTCAAGTGAAAATTTTTGTTTCTCAGCGAACAGTGCCAAAGTGATGTGCTCAACGAGCTGAACTTCGTGGACAGTCTCCTACAGAACATCTTCTCCATGGGCAGACCCATGAACATGAAGATCATTTACAGACTCACCGGTTCAAGTGAAAATTTTTGTTTCTTAGCGAGCAGTGCCAAAGTGATGTGCTCAACGAGCTGACCTTCGTGGACAGTCTCCTACAGAACATCTTCTCCATGGGCAGACCCATGAAGATCATCTACAGACACACCGGTTCAAGTGAAAATTTTTGTTTCTCAGCGAACAGTGCCAAAGTGATGTGCTCAACGAGCTGAACTTCGTGGACAGTCTCCTACAGAACATCTTCTCCATGGGCAGACCCATGAAGATCATCTACAGACACACCGGTTCAAGTGAAAATTTTTGTTTCTCAGCGAACAGTGCCAAAGTGATGTGCTCAACGAGCTGAACTTCGTGGACAGTCTCCTACAGAACATCTCCTCCATGGGCAGACCCATGAAGATCATCTACAGACTCAGCGGTTCAAGTGAAAATTTTTGTTTCTTAGCGAGCAGTGCCAAAGTGATGTGCTCAACGAGCTGACCTTCGTGGACAGTCTCCTACAGAACATCTTCTCCATGGGCAGACCCATGAAGATCATCTACAGACACACCGGTTCAAGTGAAAATTTTTGTTTCTCAGCGAACAGTGCCAAAGTGATGTGCTCAACGAGCTGAACTTCGTGGACAGTCTCCTACAGAACATCTTCTCCATGGGCAGACCCATGAACATGAAGATCATTTACAGTCTCACCGGTTCAAGTGAAAAATTTTGTTTCTTAGCGAGCAGTGCCAAAGTGATGCGCTCAACGAGCTGACCTTCGTGGACAGTCTCCTACAGAACATCTTCTCCATGGGCAGACCCATGAAGATCATCTACAGACACACCGGTTCAAGTGAAAATTTTTATTTCTCAGCGAACAGTGCCAAAGTGATGTGCTCAACGAGCTGAACTTCGTGGACAGTCTCCTACAGAACATCTCCTCCATGGGCAGACCCATGAAGATCATCTACAGACACACCGGTTCAAGTGAAAATTTTTGTTTCTCAGCGAACAGTGCCAAAGTGATGTGCTCAACGAGCTGAACTTCGTGGACAGTCTCCTACAGAACATCTTCTCCATGGGCAGACCCATGAAGATCATCTACAGACACACCGGTTCAAGTGAAAATTTTTATTTCTCAGCGAACAGTGCCAAAGTGATGTGCTCAACGAGCTGAACTTCGTGGACAGTCTCCTACAGAACATCTCCTCCATGGGCAGACCCATGAAGATCATCTACAGACTCACCGGTTCAAGTGAAAATTTTTGTTTCTTAGCGAGCAGTGCCAAAGTGATGTGCTCAACGAGCTGACCTTCGTGGACAGTCTCCTACAGAACATCTTCTCCATGGGCAGACCCATGAAGATCATCTACAGACACACCGGTTCAAGTGAAAATTTTTGTTTCTCAGCGAACAGTGCCAAAGTGATGTGCTCAACGAGCTGAACTTCGTGGACAGTCTCCTACAGAACATCTTCTCCATGGGCAGACCCATGAAGATCATCTACAGACACACCGGTTCAAGTGAAAAATTTTGTTTCTTAGCGAGCAGTGCCAAAGTGATGCGCTCAACGAGCTGACCTTCGTGGACAGTCTCCTACAGAACATCTTCTCCATGGGCAGACCCATGAAGATCATCTACAGACACACCGGTTCAAGTGAAAATTTTTGTTTCTCAGCGAACAGTGCCAAAGTGATGTGCTCAACGAGCTGAACTTCGTGGACAGTCTCCTACAGAACATCTTCTCCATGGGCAGACCCATGAAGATCATCTACAGACACACCGGTTCAAGTGAAAATTTTTGTTTCTCAGCGAACAGTGCCAAAGTGATGTGCTCAACGAGCTGAACTTCGTGGACAGTCTCCTACAGAACATCTCCTCCATGGGCAGACCCATGAACATGAAGATCATCTACAGACTCACCGGTTCAAGTGAAAAATTTTGTTTCTTAGCGAGCAGTGCCAAAGTGATGTGCTCAACGAGCTGACCTTCGTGGACAGTCTCCTACAGAACATCTTCTCCATGGGCAGACCCATGAACATCATCTACAGACTCACCGGTTCAAGTGAAAATTTTTGTTTCTCAGCGAACAGTGCCAAAGTGATGTGCTCAACGAGCTGAACTTCCTGGACAGTCTCCTACAGAACATCTCCTCCATGGGCAGACCCATGAAAATCATCTACAACCATGAAGATTCTACAAACCATCATTCGTCAGCTACGTTATATGAGATTCATACTACTTTGTAAAACCAGTGAACTTATCAAGAAAACCAATGGGTCATGTTTCCCCGTTCAACTTCGAACAGACTAACTTCTCACAAAAGAGGAAAATACAACATTTGACTGATATTAACCATTTTTAGTAAACTAAACTTCACGTCCACCCAGTCCGCAACTTCAAAAACAACACCTTTTTTATACAAGTTGGGAGCGAAGCTCCCGAACAGACGTTCGGCAGCCGTTAGGACGCTGAACGGATGGTGTCTATTAATAAAATCGCTATCGGGAAACTGGCCACCGACCGGACCAGCTCTTGCCGAATGGGCCACCAAGGTTGTTTTCTACCTTTCTGTGCTTAACCGCTGAAAAAATCCGGATTGTATATGTATTCAGGAGGTCCTATCAATTTATCGTTATATTCCAAGTCCTTTATCTTGCGACAAGCATAAGACATCGGCGTATTCTAGTTGAAGCTGTGCAGGTGCGATATGGTTTGCTACAGATGATACGTATTGTCGTTAAATAATTGGGTAATGGTACATTCTTTCGTTTTGGAGTTGTTCACAAGGTTACAAATTAGTGCAGAAAAAATGAGGTCAGTTTAGAAGTAATTCACTAAAGAATTAAGCTTTTTTGTTGTGGTAGCAATATTTCGTAATCGAGCTGAGTAAAATCAGATATATACCAGCCCCAACCAGGAAGAACGCGCCATCGCACAACAGCCTGGTTCCGTTTTGCGATGTCGCGTTCTACATTTGTCTTCTTCTTATGCCGTGAGCGTTGTTGTACAGTGTGTTTTGGAAACTTTTAATAAATCGGATGCCACGGTGTACCTCCTTTCTGATAAATCAATAATGTATCAATACTACAACTATTTTCAAGATCTCTTTAGCCGCTGATGGATCAACTGCACTTGTTATCGCGTTTTTTAGTCAAACTTAAATTCTACCTCTATCTTGTCTAGCCTACGTTGTTTCGGACGTCCTCCTGGTCTTGCCTCTTTTATGCCAAGACCGTGTACAATATCAGATACCGTGCTATCCCTTGCTCGTGACACATGCCCATACAACCTCCAACGGCGCTCGGGAAACCTGTCGACAATTGAAGCTACACCAAACCGTCGTATTCTCTTCGCATTAAGGCCCAGAGGCTGCGGCAGCGGTACCGCTAAGCCCCGGGATAAAAGGAGGGGGTCAGTTGCGTTTCCTGCCGAGCCATGTTGGATGTTTGCCATGTCGCCCGATCCGGTGCCTGGGCGCTCTTTCTCTCTGAGATTCGGCACATTCTACGTTTCTGCTCCACCTTCAAGCATCAGGCATTACTTCCTTGGACACTACTCCGGTTGGTAGCTAACGATCCGGCGCTTGACCGGGTGACCTTACCTACCAGGCGCGGACCGCTAACTGCTACCCGGTCCAAACGTCTCTTACCCTTGCACGTAGTGGTGACTTTTTTGGCCGTATAAGGCCTATACAATGGCTTGCTGAAAGCAGCTACTATTTGAGTGTCCACAACTTCCCAGGCAACTCTGGTATCAATTTGTCCGACCTGACACAGAGAGAAGGCGAAATTTACAAGGAAAAAGTGAACCTCCCGTTGGAAGCTGCAATTCCTCCAAGTCCCGGAGGCCCATGGTGCATCTTACGAGGATGAACAAAATATGACTTTTTGATCTTCGCTACTCCTAACTCATAAAGTGGGTCCAAATTCGAAGCAATAAGTTTTGCTGAATTTGCTGTAGGAAAGGAATTGAGAGGTTCATGTGGTGCAGTGATAAGCGGTGTCATAATTTTGTCAAACGCGAATATGTTGCGTTAGAACAAGTCTTCCAGCTTCGAAAGAATTATAGGTTTTGAGTCTAAAGTCGTCTTGTGGTGTACATATTCTAACCCCCAAAAAAGTTGAATTTCGAGACATTTATAGGTCCATCGTTTTCGGCGAAAACCTACTAAAGAGTGAGAGAAAACGAGCATGATTTGAACGTGCCTTTATTTTCTATAGCACTAATGTGACGACAATTCTGCACCTCTTCATGTATACTGAACTTGTTAACATTGGTGAAACGTGTTTGTTTTTCATATGGCAGTACCTTGCTATCTCACCAACAGTTAGAGTGCGAACTGGTATATTTTGAGCAACAGTAGATCTAAAGCATGCTGTTGGATATATTGAGAATTGATTTCGGATAATTTTTTTATGTTATCGTGTTTTCTAATCTCCTTGCGCTTTTCCGAGATATTTCGTTTTTCAGATTTTTCAAAGAATGTATCACAATTTACTCCTGCTCCTCTGGACGTTTTATACAATTATGTTACAGTAACTCCTTTTCTCCTTAAGCATTCGTGACCCTTTTTGGCGCAAACCGTCTCAACACAGTGCTTATGTCGCCCTTTGTTCGCCATGCACTGATGTTTGCAGTCTACTGCGAGATTGTAGCATTTGTCGACGATGGGATGGTTGTGCTGAAAATACGGTTCAAAATTGTGGGTTAGGATAGAGAGTAAAACGTCAGTGTTGATTTACCGGGACTCACTTAATATTCTTCTCCTACTCATTAGTAGGGCGTAGGGCGACGGCTCTAATAAAATGACAAACCCAAACTGAAGCTCTCGAAGGAATATGGTCTAGTGCCGCAAAATTTCAGCTGAAATGATATCCTCGAGGATTTTTGTCGGCCATTTTTTCTTTGAGTATGGAACGAAGAGGCCTCCAGAAAGCCACAGAAGTTTTTTGCGCTCCATCGAAAACAGAATGATGTCTGATTTCCGACCAAACTGTAAATAGTTAGGGCGACTAACAAGAAGTACTACCGCGCTAGAGAGCTCAAGACAACAAACCGTCGATCAACGACGACATCTGCAATTTTCTCCGAAACTAGGCGGCATTGACCGCAACTCCACTCATTGGCATGGCAGTGACAAGTGAAGCGCCCACCATTTGCTACTCTTAATGGGCTAATTGAACACTTCGATTTATAAAGCGGCTTTCCCTATCATTTCTGGACAGTGGCTCCGACGACCTGATTGCAGAAATTGCCCTCAAAACTCTCACTGTATGAATTGGAAGCTGAAATATCTCAGTCCTATGTTTTCGGCCGTGTTAAATTCGATGGCATAGAATCGTAACCGAATAGTACTGAGCAAATCGCTGGAACAAAAAATTAGAGGGTGTTCTTGTCTTTTCTGGACGCAGTGTATGTAGATAGGGTCCGTAACGATCGCCTGAACATACTAATCTTCGCAGAGCGCACCTGTTTTCAGACAAGTGTATGTAGAGAGGGTCCGTAACGACCACCAGAACATACTCATCTTCGCAGAACGCACCTGTTTTTCGCCTGCGAAATATAGGAAATTCGTCGCTAGAGGGGAATGTCGTTCACTGCCTACATTAGTTTAATCGGGATACGGTGATTGGATCAGTCAGAAAAGGCTATATTTAATGAAGTGGACAAGCAAGACCCACTGAGCTCCTGCAGAATGTAGGATATGGGTGACAGGGGTCTTATGTCTAAAGATAATCTGTTTGAAGTAGCCGTGGAACATGTACTTGCAGTTCAAGGCCATACATTTCTATGAACTGTGCCAGCTTCTGGGTCGCCCGTCCTTCTTCATCATTTTAGGACAATTGTCCGCAATCCAAAGCGTGTTATCGCCGTTCAGTTTCCGTTACTGCTCTAGGGCCCCAACGCCAGCGCATGAGCGACTGTCGAACGAGCGTTCTAGGGCCGCTGTCTAGGGCCCCTGTTGTTCCCGGTAGCCGACCGCCTGCGATCAATTGAAGCGCGTTCTTGCGCAGTTCTTTCAACGATCGACATACGGGAGTATAACAGAGTCCGGTCGCCACTGATCGGCGACCGTCGCCGGAGGGGTGGTGTGGCCGTCGAGACATTTGCTCCCGAAGCTGCCATTCACAGCATTTTGAACGGTCCTGGCGCGATCCATACGAGTTGTGTTCCCGATCGCTGGCAATCGGCGACAGGAACAGGTGCATAAGAGGGGCCTAAGATGATGACTGCGACGCTGATTCAGGAGTTTGCTCTAGAGGAGTTGCCGACATATATCGTTCACACTGGAGAAGCCAACAGACAGAAGGCTGGCTTTCCCAAAGTCCATGTTCAGATCTTCGAAGAAGGGGTTTCAAGACAAGATGGCACCAATAAGCCTATGGCTAAGAAAATCATCGTTCACTACTCCTTGGTCAATATCTGGACGGTAAACAAAGCTATCGTTGAGAACATGTAGCGTGGCGCATGCACAGTTTCATCTTGTGGCGTCCAGGAGTCTCCTAAATGTAAAGGTAAAGGTGTCGGCGTTGATCAGTTCCTTGAGGACGCACCACTGCATTCGTGTTCCATTCAAATCGTGAAGGCATATTGAATGCGTATTTGGCCTATACAATGACCTGCGGGGGCCAGCAGCTATACGAGACCAGTGTTTTTACCTTCCCAGACAAGACTGTTACCAGCTCATTCGACCCCGTAGGAAATGGAAGGCTCGGTTAACCCGTGCTGGGATCGATCGCTTGACCGCGCGGTTGACAGGAGCGCCTTTTACCAGTGTACCGCGTTGGCCCTTACAATTCGTACCGCCCGTTAAACAGAACGCTCTTCCACATGCGTAGTGGTCAAATGAAAGAAAACATAGGGCGGCACTGTACCCGGCAACACTGACTGCATAGTGTCGAACATGTTAGGTCTCACAAAGGCTGAACTGCACGAGGTAGATAGGTTAGTGCAGATGCCAGCTCAAAACCACCATCTGTCAAGCCCCAACGTTAGCTTGTTCGAAATCGCTTCTATGCAGCATATGCTGCACAAGAGTGCATTGCTCAAAGTATCGTTTACCTGTTTACATGCTTGTCACGCGAACAAGAATATGTCGGGGAGAAATCTAGGCCGCTTCACAGGTGCTTAGTGGCCCGCGCTAGTCGACTTCGTATGAGTTTGTCTTTTCTGATTCTTTTCACTTGGTCGATTGTCGTTTAACAGAATTTTACTTTTTCGGAGAATTGCGGTATTGAGCGGGTAGTTTTTTGGGTCGAGGTCGGCATTTTGTTAGCTCTGAAGGGAAAATTAGATTGGTTGCCCCTATGTAGCATAGAAATTGGTAGGCAGCTCATAAAAAACACCAACCGGGAGCGGTTGCGCATCCGCGTATCCAAGAAAAACGACGAAGATCACCCAGTCGAAACGCATCGCTCCCTTTTGTTTCTAAATTAGTAACTTACAGCACAACGTGAAATTTTTTAGGTTTCTCGTTCAGCAATCGCATCGTGTTCTTCCCAGTTAGTTCAAGCAGTTATCTTGTCGATGACATGCAACATTTGACATTATGCTGTATGCGGCCCTTTTTGATTGTGACCGATGAAATTCACAGTGTAAAATTCGGGGATTTCAGCAAATTTTTAGAATACGACGTAAGAGTGAACAGTTGAAGTCTTCCTGGTCTAGCGAACCAACACGGAAGCATAGCACGTTATGGGTGAAGGCACAGAGTAATGCTTAGGGTGGTCGATCATTATTCCATAAAGCATGAATGTATCGACGTAACAGCGGACTATAAAACACACTTTTTCCTTTCAGAAGAGGGTATTTTCAGAATGAGTTTGATTACCCAATTTCATGTCAGCAAAGGAGAAATTTAGAGGGGTCGGAACAAGAACAGCGGTGATTTCTCTGTTCTTGTTAACAGACAGGGACTCTACCAAAGTGACTATTCTCAAAGAAATAAGCAAGCCACACCTGGAAGACAAGAATTTGAACAACGAACGCAGGGACGTGATAAAGCACCTACAGTACCGGACGAGCCGAGACCATAAAACGGCGCCAGCGGTGCCTTCTTGCGTAGAAGCGTTCTTCTTGCGTTTTTCTACATTTTCCTCAAAATTGATTTATTCGTAAAAATCGGCACATACTTGAAGCGAGCAGCTGAGGCTCTATCTTGTCATATGCAAATTTCCCATATTCGTGAAACTTGTCAACTAGCGTTTTTTTTTTGACCACTCGACTTTGTTGTCCGTTGCCCCTTCGATTCCTTAACCGATGGCTTATCTCTCGATGAGGCTCCGCCTTTGGTCGATCTGCCACGCGGGAACTCCCGCAGGGCATGCGGCGCAAATGAATTGAGGTAGACTCTGCTCGGGTCATCACCCGTAGACCTAAAAAGCGTTACCCTCCGACGCAAAAAAGCGTAGCTGCCGTCGTTTCATCGTTTTGGCGCGTCCGTAACATTCTCATTCATGTATTCAGATTATTAGGGAACATGCGGTTTTTGAAAACGAACGACACAATTAGGCCCCCTGAAATAATTAAATTCACTCTCTAGGTGAGACTTTTTTCTTACTTATTCTAGGCGACCGTTAACAGCTACGGGGCAGGCTACTGGAGAACAAACATCAGCGTGGGAGAAAGAGGACAGTGCAGGATATGCACAGCGATAGAGAGCGATTCCTTGCTACAAGAACAAAAAAAGGAAAGTCGCAAGCATAGCTAAATGGGAAAAGAGTGCTGAAAACTGCTGGAATAGATGGTATATATGTCGAATGAGGAGGCGCAATCTGGAAAGCGGCAAATTTAGCAAGAAGAAATATAACGCCGATTCGAGATAAGCAGACATACCTTAATGGAGTGAATAAATAATTTTCATAATGACGGTTCTGCCTATTCGGTGCTGGTGCACGACATAGTTTGTGGTGTTCATTATATTCCTGAACAACATTCTCATTCATGTGTACCCTCAATCGTGCGATTGAGAATGACAAACGGTCAGCTGTCGGCGACGGATGAAACCGTCTAAGTGCCGCTTCGCCGTAGCTCCTTTCAAACCTAACTACAGTAGCGGTCAAAAAGGTATGTCACTTTTCATTTTTATACACAAATAGCTCAAATCGAGAAAAATCTGGTACCATACAATAGTGCTGACGGTTCTATCTCGAAATATGTCAAAACATACCGTTGTTTCGAATTCTATATTTTGCAAAAATATTTTATAGTGATTTTCATATGCTATTTCCAACGAAAATATCTCGAAAATCGCTGAATGGAGGATCAATCTGAGATGATCTTCTGATAGAGCATAGTCCAGTTATTATAATGCGATACAAACATTGAATTCAGATCGCCGCTAAATTATAGATTTTTCAGAGCAAATATTTTGGTGGTCAAAAACTGGTCAAATTATAGGACCATGTTTCAAACAAAATTTTATATCTTTCTAACTGCGCAACGGAATCACACCAAATTTTAGTATGTGATGAAGAATAATTTTCTCTTCAAAGATACTACTTTTGCTTTCGAGCTCTTCTCTTACTTTGTGCGAAAATTCCTTTTAAAGACGAAATTGCGTAAACTGCTATATTCAAAAAAGTTCGAGAGGAATCGACTTCAATTTCGCTCAGTTGATAGTATATTTACGGTACACTTGATACTGTATGTATGCTGAAATAATTCGAAGTTCTTCATAAAAATATATCGCTTTGACTAAAACACGCTGTTGTTCTATCAACTCAGAAAAATTGAAGTCGATTCCTCTTGAACTTTTTTGAATATAGCAGTTTACGCAATTTCAACTTAAAAGGGAATCTTCTCACAAAATAGCAGAAGAGCGTAGAAACAAAATGGGATCATTGAAGAAAATATTATTCTTTATCACATATTAGAATTTGGTCTATTTCCGTTACGCAGTTAGAAAGATATAGAATTTTGTTTGAAACATGGTCCTAAAATTTGGCCAGTTTCTGACCACCAAATGTTTGCTCCGGAAAATCTATAATTTAGCGGCAATCTGAATCAAATTTTTGTGTCACGTTATAATAACTGGACTATGCTCTATCACAAGATCATTTCAGATTGATCCTTCATTCATATAAAATATTTTTAAAAAATACAGAATTCGAAACAACGGTATGTTTTGACACGTTTTAAGATAGAACCGTCGGCACTATTGAGTGGTACCAGATTCTTCTCGATTTGAGCTATTTGTGTATAAAAATGAAAAGTGACATATCTTTTTGACCGCTACTGTATTTGTAAAATACATGGTCAGAATCAGAATAAGACGATCTTGATGCGGTTCACAAGACATTTGGATGCAGTGCTCAGCAAATCATTAAAGTGCCACAGTTTCTTGTCCAATATGTATAATGGCTCATCCTCAAGTCATGGGGAGCGAGTGGCCCCTCTCACTTAAAAGTGGGATAAGTGCACCATCACAACCACCGGCATGTTGTCAATAAATTTCTCTCGCAGTTGTGGATGGAGATTAACACGTTGACGACCGTGTGACACAATGCTGCGTCACAAGTATTAGGTCACGTGGGACCGTGTGACGCATATGCTGCGTCACAGTTTTGAAATTTACTTTTCTGGCATATCCCGATTTTTCGGGAAACATTTGTCTGGCCACTATATACCTCATGATTAGAAATCATTGTAAACCTCGTGGTCCGTGAAAACATTTCTTAGCTTCTGATTTACTGGAATTTTTGATTGTGCACTAGTTTTCCTTACAAGTAAAAACAAATAATGGTTATTGCAAGAAACAAATAAATGCAAACAAACACTGTTTACTGAAACAAACACATAAATACAAACAAATTTCGATTATTAGAATAAACAAATAGTGAACAATAAATGAATAACAATTTCCTTTCAACCTGGATAGGGAAAAAGGATATTCTAAAAGCTTCCAGCTGTAATTTTTCTATTTTCATTGCGAAAAAAAGGAATAGTCACAACCCCCGATATTAGAGGACTGTATATGTATGTAGTCTTCAAGATTTACTATTCACTTCCGTTTTGAAAAAAAATTCGCCGTATGTCGGCATCATGCCACAGCCTCGGCGCGCTAGAAAATCGGTTTGTCCCACGCGCCAGACACGCGAAAAAGGCGCTGTCGTCAACGTGTTAAGATTATTTGGCGTGTAAAAAGCACTCCAGATTAAGAGAAGGCGTTCAGATAAATGCAACTTTGTTCTCCAGGAGCAACTCGGTATAACTGCTATAGAAGGAGTAACTGAGTATCTGTAAGCGAAGATTATAACCTTCCCTCTTAAGCCATATAAACTTCACACACAAAAAAACGAAGCGAAAAAGTTATGTTCGAGCCATAAACGTTAGCCTCTCTTCTGGCACCTGAACTACACAATTGGCAAGGGTAAAAGGTAAAGTCGTCGGGGTTAATCAATCCCCTGAGGACGCGCCGCGTACTCGTGCTCGATTCAGAATCATAAAGGCACCTTGAATACGTATTTGGCCTATACAATGACTCGTGATGGCCAGCCGCTACCAGGTCAGTGTCTTCACCTTCCCAGACAAGTCTAGTACCAACTTACACGACCCCGAGAGACCGAAGGCGTGGTCAGCTCGGGTGGGAATCGATCGATCGGCCGTGCGCGTGGCAGCAGCGCTTCTTACCACTGCATCACACTAATATTTGCAAATGACCCCAGAGGCAAAGTTTTCGAAACTGAAATCAAGGTAAGATGTGGTTCTGTGGCAACGGCGCTTTCACTGGGTTCTTGGTGGAATTGGCAAATACACACTGCAATTCTCGCGGTAGGGAAAGGAGGCAATTTTTCGATCAGTAGAGTCCAAATTAAGCACTTCAAAAGAGAACTGAAGAATTTAGTGGCTCCAGGCCCTCGGTACCCGCACTCGCTCCAGCCAAAGCGGCCGTCGAACGGCCCCAGTACCGTTCCCGTGCCGCCGAAGTCTGTGCTCTCGTATCTTCAGGTGCCCAGCGGTGGTGCTATTCTCATTCATCACCGATCTGACGCCCTTGTTTCGTACCCAATCCATCGTGTCCATCAACATGCCCACATGAGCGCCTGTTTCCGGCGGGGTGTAGCTGTCTTTCATGGGTTTTACATACGGTCCACTCGAGAGGTGAGCCCTCCTAGGGCAGATTTGTAGATGGTTTGGGCTTGGATTATCTTATACAGAATAGCGGCCGCCACAAAATTTCAGTTTTTTGGGCCTAGCACAATATCACTATACCATTTATTGGTTTGATCGCCGACTCAATCATTTGCAATCTCAATGCCTTCCCTGATTCGGGTGGTGCAAAGGACGAAAACATGCATGAACTAAGGAGCTCAGAGATGCGGTTCCAACATAGAGAAACGGCGGAAGACCCTGCTGGAAAACTTTTGAGGATAAGCGAGATTAGTAGCTTAATTATCCAGGTTATGCGAGATTAGCACCAGTCAACCAGCTGTACCATGCCTTTGAATTGAACGAATCACAAGCGCTCTCTTTTATGGGGTTGTGAGGATTCGATAATTTCCTGCGAGAATGAATTTAAAAAATGGTCCCTCGTAGCATTTCACGGAAGGCAAAACTTTCATCTGCTTTCAAAAAAATTAGGTGAAGGCTTTTGGGCGTTGTGTTTGCCTGGCAGGTCACGAAGATATGGCTGCCTTAGTGCGTCGAGCAGCTCAAGAGGTATGTCATGCTACTTCATGAAGCTTTTCATTACTGAGCCTAGAACCGTACTTTAGGGAACGCCGCGATTGATGACAGATTCATGGGAGCCGATTCCTCCGTGTGAAATTCGTACCGAGCAGCACCTGCTTAGCTATTTGGCTGCATTTCCTTCTCATTTTGGTCCGCAGCACACCATTATTGACATACCACTACGTCTGCTAATAAAATCGCTATCGGGAAATTGGCCAGCGACCGGACCAGCTGTTGCCGAATGGGCCACCAAGTTTGTCTTCTACCTTTATGTGCTTAACCGCTGAAAAAATCCGGAGATTGTCTATGTATTCAGGAGCTCCTATCAATTTATCGTTATGTTCCAAGTCCTTTATCTTGCGACAAGCATGAGACATCGGCGTATTCTAGTTGAAGCTGTGCAGGTGCGATTTGGGTTGCTACAGATGCTACTTATTGTCGTTCATAATTGGGTGATGGTACATTCTTTCGTTTTGGAGTTGTTCACAAGGTTACAAATTAGTGCATAAAAAATTAGGTCAATTCAGAAGTAATTCACTAGAAAAAAAATATGCTCTTTTGTTGTGGTAGCAATATTTCGTAATTAAGATGAATAAAATAAAGTATATACCAGCCTGAACCAGGAAGAACGCGCCATCGCACAACAGCCTGGTTCCGTTTTGCGATGTCGCGTTCTACATTTGTCTTCTTCTTATGCCGTGAGCGTTGTTGTACAGTTTGCTTTGGAAACTTTTGATAAATCGGATGCCACGGTGTACCTTTCTGATAAATCAATAATGTATCAGTAATACAACTATTTTCAAGAACTCTTCAGCCGCCGATGGCTCAACTGCACTTGTTGACGCTAACGGGAAATTGGCCAGCGACCGGACCAGCTGTTGCCGAATGGGCCACCAATTTTGTCTTCTACATTATGTGCTTAACCGCTAAAAAAATCCGGATTTTGTATATGTATTCAGGAGATCCTATCAATTCATTGTTATTGACGCGTTTTTTCTGTCAAACTTAAATTCTACCTCTATCATGTCCAGCCTACGTTATTTCGGACGTCCTCCTTGTCTCGCCCCTTTCATGCCAAGACCGTGTACAATATTAGATACCGTGCTGTCCCTTGCTCGTGACACATGCCCATACAATCTCAAACGGGGCTCGGGAAACCTGTCGACAATTGGAGCTACACCAAACCGTTGTATTCTCTTGGCATTAAGGCCCATTCAGAGGCTGCGGCTGCGGTACCGCTAAACCCTGCGGTACAAGGGGCGGGTCAGTCGCGTTTCCCGCCGAGCCATACTTGGATGTTTGCCACATGGCCCGATCCGGTGGCTGGGCGCTCTCTCTGAGATTCGGCACATTCTACGTTTCTGCTCCACCTTCAACCATTGCACGGCCTCTGAATGAGCCTTCAAGGTCCTTTCAGGCTTTACTCCGTTGGACACTACTCCGGTTGGCAGTTACCGATCCGGCGCTTGACCGGGTGACCTTACCTACCAGGCGCCGCACCGCTAACTGCTACCCTGTCCAAACGTCTCTTACCCTTGCACGCAGTAGTGACTTTTTTGGCCGTATATGGCCTATTGGGCCCGCGTAGTACAGTTGTAAGGGGCGCTGCTGACACGCGCATGGTCGAGGGATCGATCCCCGCCCAGGATAACTAGGCCTTCCATCCTTCACTATGCCTCTACGATTTGAATGGAACACGAATGCGGCGGCGCGTTCTCAGGGGACTGATCAACGCCGGCACCTTTACCTTTACCTTACTTTATATGACCCATTCAATGACTTGCTGAAAGCAGCTACTATCTGAGTGTCCACAACTTCCCAGGCAAGTCTGGTATCAATTTATCCGACCTGACACAGAAAGAAGGCAAAATTTACAAGGAAAAAGTAAACCTTCCGTTGGAAGCTGCAATTCCTCCAAGTGCCGGAGGCCCGTGGTGCATCTTACGTGGATAAACAAAATATGACTTTTTGATGTTTGCTACTCCTAACTCATAAATTGGGTCTAAATTCAAGGTAATAAGTTTTTCTGAATTTGCTGTAGGAAGGGAATTGAGAGGTTCATGTGGTGCAGTGATAAGCGGTGTCATAATTTTGTCAAGCGCGAATATGTTGCGTTAGAACAAGTCTTCCAACTTCGAAAGAACTATAGGTTTTGAGTCTAAAAGAGGTCGTCTTGTGGTGTACATATTGTAACCCGCAAAAAAAAACTGGAATTTCGAGACAATTATAGGTGCATCGTTTTCGGCGAAAACCTACTAAAGAGTGAGAGGAAGCGAGCATGATTTGAACGTGCCTTTATTTTCTATAGCTCTAATGTGACGACAATTCTGCACCTCTTCATGTATACTGAACTTGTTAACATTGGTGAAACGTGTTTTTTTTCATATGGCAGTACCTTGCTATCTCACCAACAGTTAGAGTGCGAACTGGTATATTTTGAGCAACAGTAGATCTAAATCATGCTGTTGGATATATTGAGAATTGATTTCGGATAATTTTTTATGTTATCGTGTTTTCTAGTCTCCTTGCGCTTTTCCGAGATATTTCGTTTTTCAGATTTTTCAAAGAATGTATCACAATTTACTCCTGCTCCTCTGGACGTTTTATACAATTATGTTACAGTAACTCCTTTTCTCCTCAAGTAGTCGTGACCCTTTTTGGCGCAAACCGTATCAACACAGTACTGATGTCGCCCGTTGTTCGCCATGCACTGATGTTTGCAGTCTACTGCGAGATTGAAGCATTTTTCGACGATGGGATCGTTGTGCTGAAAATACGGTTCAAAATTGTGGGTTAGAATAGAGAGTGTTGATTTACCGGGAGCTCACTTAATATTATTGTCCTGCTCACTAGTAGGGCGTAGGGCGACAGCTCCAATAAAATAACAAACCCAAACTGAAGCTCTCGAAGGAATGGGGTCTAGTGCCGCAGAATTCCAGCTGAAATGATATCCTCGAGGATTTCTGTCTGTCATTTTTTCTTTGAGTATGAAACGGATAGGTCTCCAGAAAGTAATAGAATTTTTTAGCGCTCTATCGAAAACAGAATGGTGTCTGATGTCCGACCAAATTGAAGCAAGTGCGCAAGAGCCTACCATGATAAATCGGTAGAAAACTATCTGCAGTTGTTTGAAACATCACGGAAACATTTCCTACATAAAGTCCAGGCTCGACTCACATTTAGCAGAAGCGCACAAGGAGAACAGATAGGAAGAAGTTCACAATTAGACCAAGACACTACAGGCTTCTAGGCTGATTATTCTTAGAGAAAATGGAACTTCTCCGATGATAAGCGACTTCCCTGAAGCTATCTAGATGGCGTACACTACCACTGCACGACGTAGTCAAAAAGAAGGGGCTTTGTCAAAGAGGATCATCAGATGCGGCACTAATGTAAGTGGCATTCCTCTCCGAAAAAACTTTCATTGCGTTTAGTTCAGCAAGGGTGGTTTATTACGGAATCCAACAAGAACTGGGAACTAATTCTGTTCTTGTATAGCACGAAACTAGTCTGTTAATTCTGTTTTTGTATAGCACGAAACTAGTCTGTTAATTGCCGCTTTCTGTTTAGCGGTTCATAGACAAGAAGGACTGGCTTCGTATTATATCAAAAATGCTATCAGCTTAAGTGGTAACAGCCGATAACGGCTTACCGGCTTCTTACCGTGTTTACCAGTGAGTGCTGACAGAAACAGCCGACCGAGCTTAAGGCTGGTCCAGAGTGTCGCTGCATGCAGCTGCAGCAATGATAAAGGCCCCTTCAGAGTGCTGCTGCTGGCAGCAGCAGCAATGATGAAGGATAGCCCAGCAGCAACGCGGCAGCGCTGCGCAGCAAACCCACAGCAGGGGGGCTATTCAGAGTGCTGCTGCTGCAGCTAGCAGCCAGCAGCAGCCAGCAGCAGCAGCAGCACGGAATGATTTCGGTCATTTTTTGCTGCTGCAGCAAATCGATCGGTACGCCACGCCGGACGGGACGTCATTCGTGCGAGGTCCTAGCACGAATCGCCTGAAAATGACGTCAGCTCACGGCAAACATTTTGCTGCTGTGGCGTTGCTATCGATTTCAGCAGCACACCGACAGCAGAGTGGTGGTACAGGGTGGAAAGGCGCTCCGCCCCCTTTTTGCTGCTGCTGTCAGCAGCAACACTCTGCAGAGGTCTTAAACGATTGGCTTGCTATGCGCTGCAGCAATGCTGAAGAATAGGAAACGGCACTGCTCAGCTGCATGCAGCACTCTGCAGCAAGGGGGGTCGCTCAGAGTGCTGCAGAGTGCTGCAGCTGCATGCAGCACTCTGCAGCAGCTGCAGCAGAGAATTCCCACCGGAATTCTCTGCTGCAGCTGCTGCATCGACGCCACGCCATGGATCGATTCTGAAGAGTTTACATGTCAAATATGTCAAAACCGACCGAGCTGCTGCTGTGCGTTGCTGCAGAAAACTGCAGCAACGCACTGCAGCAACGCGGCGGTCCCGAACGGAACGACGCTCCGCCCCTCTGTTGCTGCAGAATCATGCAGCAACACTCTGAACCGGCCCTTAAAGACCCATACGGAGTGTTGCTGCTGACAGCAGCAGCAAAAACGGGGCGGGGCGCCTTTCACCGCTCTGCTTCCGGTTTGCTGCTGAGTTCGGCAGCAACGCTCCCAAATGGTGCCCCGTCTGGCGTGACCTACCGCTCGATTTGCTGCGGCAGCAAAAAATGACGGAGACCATTCCGTGCTGCTGCTGTGGCCCGCTGCTTGCCGTAGCTGCGGCAGCAGCACTCTGAATGACCCCACCCCTCCCCACCCTTCTGCGGGTCTGTTGCGTAGCGTTTCCTCTTTGCTGCTGGCCAATCCTTCATCATTGCTGCTGCTGTCCGCAGCAACACTATAAATGGGCCTTAAGAAGGATGCAAAGGAATTTGGAACGTTCATCGGTAGCACAGTGGTTAGTGCAGTCTGCCGGAAACAGAAAGAGGCAGTTTCTATTCCCGTCCGACGTCAGTGTTTTGTGAAAAACCTAGCATGTCCAAATATATAATTCTCTTTTATTTCTAGAGGATAGCGTGGTACGCAGCTCATTGTTCCAGCAGGAAAATGGGCCGCTGCGAAAGATCAGATTTCTGTGGACAAATTCTGTAAATAATTAAGGCGACTAACAAGAAGTACTCCCGCGCTAGAGAGCTCAAGACAACAAACCGTCCATCAACGACGACATCTGCAATTAAATTCTCCGAAACTAGGCGGCATTGACGTCAACTCCACTCATTGGCATGGCTGTGACAAGTGAAGCGCCCACCATTTGCCACTCTCAGCGGGCTAATTGAACTTCGATTTATGACGTGGCTTTCCCTCTCATTTCTGGACAGTGGTTCCGTTGTCCTGATTGCAGAAATTGCCCTCAAAACTCTCACTGTATGAATTGGAAGCTGAAATCTCTCAGTCCTATGTTTTCAGCCGTGCTGGATTTGATGGCATAGACTTGGAATCGAATAGTACTGAACAAATCGCTGAAACTAAAAATTAGAGGGTGTTCTTGGTTCTCAATGGGTCTCAAGTCTACAGACAGTCTGTCTGAAGTAGTAGTGGAACATGTACTTGCAGGTCAAGCCCATACATTTCTATGAACTGTGCCAGCTTCTGCGTCGCTCGTCCTTCTTCATTTTAGGACAATTGTCTGCAATCCAAAGCGTGTTATCGCCGTTCAGTTTCCGTTCCTGCTCTAGGACCCCAACGCCAGCGCATGAGCGACTGTCGAACGAGCGTTCTAGGGCCCCTGTTGTTCCCGGTAGCCGACCGCCGGCGATCAATTGAAGCGCGTTTTTGAGCAGTTTTGGGGGAAAAGTCACCATGCGTTGAGGCTGGCGTTCGCCGGTCGCCGTGCACAGTACAGCGGTCGTCAGCGATCGGTATACGGGAGTATAACAGAGTCCAGTCGCCACTGATCGGCGACCGCCGCCGGAGGGGAGGTGTGGCCGTCGAGACATCTCCTCCAGATCGCTGGCGATCGGCGACGGGAGCAGGTGCATAACAGGAGCCTAAGATGATGACTGCGACGCTGACTCAGGGATTTGCTCTAGGGGAGTTGCCGACACATATCGTTCGCACTGGAGAAGTCCACAGACAGAAGGCTGACTCTTCTCAAAGTCCATGTTAGCTCTTCGAAGAAGGGGGTTCAAGACAAGATGGGAGCAAAAGCCTATGACTAAGAACATCATCGTTCGCTACTCCTTGGTCATCTCTGGACGGTAAACAGAGCTATCGTTTAGAACATGTCCCGCGGCGCATGTACAGCTTCATCTTCTGGCGTATGCATGCTTGCCATGCAAAGAATATGTCGGGGAGAAATCTGAGCCGCTTCACAGGTGCATAGTAGACCACGCTAGTCCACTATGTAAAAGTTAGGGTTTTCACTTGTTAGATTGTCATATGACAGAACCTAACTTTTTCAGAGAATTGAAGGATTGACTGGGTAGTTTCTTAAGTTGAACTCGGCGTGTTGTTTGCTCTGAAGAGAAAGCTTGGTTGTCTCATGTAGTGTAGTAATTAGTAAGCAACTTAAATAAAACACCAACCTTGAGCGGTTGCGCATCCGCGTACCCAAGAAAAACGACGAAAATCACCCAGACGAAGCGCATCGCTTGCTTTCGTTTCTGAATATTAATAGGAACGATATACGAATTAATACAATATTAATACGAAGACGTGCAATATTTGGCATTATGCTGTGTGTGGCCGATGAAATTCACAGTGTAAACTTCGGTAGTTTCAGCAAATTCCTGTAATGCGACGTCAGAGTGAACAGTGAAAGTCTTGCTGCCTAGCGGACCAACACAGTAGCATAGCGCATTATTCGTGAAAGCACCGAGTGATGTTTTGAGTGGTCGACATTGTTCAATAATGTGATTTGCATGAAAGTACCGACGTCGTAACGGACTACAAAATACGCTTTTCGCTTTTGGAAGAGAATATTTTCAAAATTATTTTCATTCTGCAATTTCATGTCAGCAGAGGTGAAATTTAGAGAGGCCTCGGCTGACGAACTTTACCTGGTGGCCTGTGAAACTGAAATTGAGAAAGCATCATTTAGTGGAAGTTGATGGGACATTCGCCATGAAAAGTGTTATAACTTTCTTTTTTGTCAACGATTATCATATAGGAGTATGTTTTCAAAATCGGCTCTCATTCCTTAGAAGAGAGCGAGCTGATTTTTCTGTAGACAGGGACCTTACCAGTCTCATCCATGTGACTTATTTTCGAAGAGATCAGCAAGCACCTACATATAAGAGATAAATCGAACATCAACGTAGAGTCGTCATAAATCACCTGCCGTACCGGACGAGCCGCAACGATAAAGCGGCCTAGCGGCGCCTTCTGTCTTCTAGAGACCGCTGTTTTTCTACATTTTCTCCCAAATCAATTTATTTGTAAAAAGCGGAACATTTGAAGTTAGCAGCTCAGGCTCTCTTTTCATATATTTAATAAAATTATTTAAAATATTGTTTTTATACTACAAATTATATTTTATTATAAATATTAGTAGTTATAATATAAATATATATATCATATATACCATTATATCTCATCCATATATATTAATAAAATTTATTTATTGTTAATTCTTAGTAATTTATTTATTTTGTATTTGTTGATAATTTATAATATTTTACCTTTTATTTTCATAATACAAATTTCCCATATTCGTGAAACTTGTCAACTAGCGATCTTTTGACCACTCGATTTTCTGTTCCTTGCTCCTTCCATTCCTCAACCGATGACTTGTCGCTCGATGATTCTCCGTCTTTGGCCGAGCTACCACGCGGAGACTCCCGTACGGCATGCTGTGCAAATGAATTGAGGTAGACTGCTCGGGTCATCACCCGTAGACCCAAGAAGCGTTACCCTTCGGCGCAAAAAAACGCGGCTGCCGCCGTTTTGTCGTTGCGGCGCGTCCGTAACATTCTCGTTTATGTATCGCGATTTTTTCGGGAAAGACGCGGTTTTTGAAAATGAACAGACAATTAGGCCGGCTGAAATACTTGAATTCACTATCTAGGTGAGACTTTTTTATACTTCTTCTAGTTTACCGTTAGCAACTATGGAGCAATCTACTTAAGAACAAACGTTAACTTGGAAGAAAGAGGACAGCTATGCACAGCGATAGAGAGCAATTTCTTGCTATAAGAAGAAGAAAAGAAGGAAAGTCGCAAGCATAGCTAAATGGGAAAAGAGGGCTGAAAACTGCAGGAATAGATGATATATATGTCGATTGAGGTGGCGCAATCTGGACAGAGGTAAATTTAGCAAGAAAAAATATAACACCAATTCGAGATAAGCAGACATACCTCAATGGAGTGAATATATAATTTACATAATGACGGTTCTGCCCATTCGGTGCTGGTGCCATAGTTTGTGGTGGTCATTATATTCCTTAACAACATTCTCATTCATGTATTCTTTCGATTGATCATTTTAACACCAAACACGGTTTGCAAATATGTAAAGACGAATTTTTGTAGCTAATTTCAGTAAATTGTTGACAGGCACTTCGATATCCATCATTTTTTCAATTTTCCTCATCTTTCGTCAGTGCGATTACCTGTAACCCAGGCTAGCTTTTCGACTTGCGAACGATGTAGCTCTTGGCAAATCATTAAAGTGTCGCAGTTTCTCCACCAAAATAATGCAACATCCTCAAGTAATGGGAAGCGTGTGACCACTACGACTCACATAACCAGTGTGATAAGTGCATCATCATAAGCACCGGTATGTTAAATTTTCGTCAATAGATTTCTCGCGTAGTTGTGGATGGAGATTAATTGGCGTGTAAAATGCTCTCCAGATAAACAGAAAACGTCTAGATAAATGCAACATTGCTTTCCAGGAGCAACTCAGTATAACTATTATTGAAGGATTAACTGAGCATCTGTAAGCGAAAGCTACTACCTTCCCTCTTGAGTCGTATCAACCTCACACACAAAAAAAAAGAAGCGAAGAAGTTATATCAGAGCCATAAACCTTAGCCTCCCTCCTAGAACCTGAACTACACAAATTGCAAGGGTAAAAGTTAAAGATATCGGCGTTAATATCGAGGCGAGGATATCGTTGTTTGGTTGCGTTCATACTTGGAGAACAGGCACTTTACAGTAAATGTTGGGGATGGTTTTTCCGAAAGATATCGTTGTGGCAGCGAAGTTTCCCAGAGAGCTGTGCTGTCACCCCTACTTTTCCTAATTTACACTCTGGAACTTACAAAATTGTTGAAAACCAATCATGCTATAAAGGTTAAGCTATTTGCGGATGACATAAAACTGTATGCTATCTACGATAACAATGATTGTGCTACAGTACGTGTAGCGCTACAGACTCTCCTGGAAAAACTATCCCAGTGGGCCGCCCAGTTTGAAATACCTATCAATTTGGATAAATGTAAACACATGCATTATGGCGGAGGCGATGTTGTTGAATTTTCAATTGATGGACAGGCTGTCGAATGCTGCTTTGCTTTCGATGACCTTGGTGTGACCTTCGAGCCCAGCTTATCATTTGGTAAACATATAGATAGGTTATGCTCGAAAGCTTATGCCGCAATGTTCATGACGTTTCGTAATGTGAAATGTTCCGATCCTGAAACTTTCATTCGACTGTATTCCTCTTATGTTCCACCCCAATAAGAATATGCTTCTGAAGTTTGGAATCCCTGCTCCGTTAAAGCTATTGTCAAGATCGAGGAAGTACAACATGTATTTACTCGCCTGTTATGGCAGATATGTGTTAAAAAGTACACCACTCAAGTAACTCCCCCCATATGCTGAGCGACTACAACAATTTTCACTCCTTACCTTGCAAATGACGCGATTAGTCGCAGACCTAGTTTTCTGTCTCCGCATTCTGCGGGGCACATTGAAACTTAAGCCTAGCAAGTTCTGGGTGTTTATGCCCTCTTCTCGTAAGACTGGTGGCTTCAATCTACACTACCCAAGAATTGCCCGAAAGACATTCTCTCGTGTTTAACAATATCTTTAACCGTTTCGCTAGGTGGCTCGACTTACTCCCAAAAAAGTTAATACTATCAGATAACTTCACTACTCTGAGACGAAACCTGCTAAAACTCAATCTCATTCTTGGCTAGCCTACTAGCCAGGTGAAGTGTGTGGGTTCACTATCATGACCAATATGCATACATTCCCTAATATTCTTTTTGCCAGGTAATCCGAGCTGAACCTGATTGATGATGAATCACCACGGAGGATGGAAACTAGGTGATTAACTACTGAGTTCGCGACCTGATCCGGATTTATACCTCACTCGTTTGGAGATGACATTGTACTGTGTGCAGGGTATGCTTCGGTTTTATTATTTGTTATTATTATATTTTTGGATTTCTTTTTCATTTTAAGTGATCTGGTACCCCTTTTCTTTCGTAATAGTTTCACTAATTGTAGTGAATCCTTTGTTCGTTCAAAGTTAGACAACGTGTTTTGCGGGCTAGCTACTATTGTTGTATGTTGTCCTATTTAGAAAATGTCATTGTTGGAGGCAGGTCTCAGAATCATTACGACACTGTTGCCGATCTTATGGGCTTTACACACCCGAAGTTATTAATACACACAAAGTTGTGTCCTAGTTGTTCTTTCTTCTTATACTACCCCTTTGTATTTGCTGTTTAAATTTGGACGCATTGCTCAGTACGCTTATTTCTTACCATATTATATTCACATTGTAGTCCACAGGCCTTCTCCCTAATGCACTAATTTGCGCTTTGACTCCATTGCCTCAAGTTCGTCTTGATTGAGGTTGGGCGTATTTCTTACCCACGGTAACCGCAGGGTTCACCGGCTTCATGTTAATTTAGTACAGTCCGCTTAGATTGCTAGTCTACCCCTTTGATGTTCAGACAGCTCAGGACCCTCCAGGGCATGAAGCTTCGTTGTTCTCTACCGTGGTAGTTGCTATTGGGACAGGCTGTGTAGCGTTCTAATTCCGCCAATATTCTATTATTCACTTGCAGTTATATTTGTTTCCTTTTTTCCTTCTTTATTTTCTCTTTACTTGACTCTTATCTAGTGTTAATTTCCAAACTGAATATTCAAGCCCTACACTGCTCAAATAGTATGCAACTGAACTACCGTGTCGTCAGTGGTTATGAGGACCTCTCGCCTTCCACCAATTCACTTTAAGCCTCACATGTAATGGAACGCCTGCTGGCGTGTTCAATAAATAAATAAAGATGTTAATCAGTCCGCTGAGGACGCGCCGCGTACTGGTGCTTGATTCAGAAACATAGAGGCACGGTGAATACCTATTTGGCCCTATACAATGATTTGTGGTGGCCAGCGGCTATGCAGAGTCAGTGTTCTTCACCATCCTAGACAAGTCTGCTTCCAACTTACCCGACCCCGAGAGACCGAAAGGTTGGCCACGATATAGTGACCGATACCGTGACACGCCTCTCATTCCAAGTTTGTCGGCCTCTACAAACATGCGAAATTGCGAAACGAAGAACTCTCAAGCATTATAAGCAACAGAAATCGTGGTACCGATGTAGTAGCGTCAAACGGGCGAATTTCTTTGAAAGAAGGCACTTTAAAACACTACAGGACAAATTTCTATGCTGGCATGTCGTGTCGACTAGTTTTCGTCCACAAACCGCTAAACAAAAAGCGGCAATTAACAGAGTGGTTCCGCGTTATATCAAAGATGCTATCAGCTTAACTGGTAACTGCCGATAGCGGCTTACCGACTCATTCCCGTGTTTTTGGGTGAATACTGATAGCAACAGCCCGAACGGGCTTGAGAGAGGTGATAGGCGATTTGCAACGCACATCGGTAGCCCAGTGGTTAGTGCAGTCTGACGGAAATAGAAAGACGCGAGTTCAATTCCTGTCCGATACCAATCTTTCGCGAATAGCCTCGCATCTTCAAATATATATATGTCGTTCAATTGTTATGGACGTTAACAAGAGTTATCTGAGTTAACAGGAAAACCTGTGACACTTAAATGATTTGCCAAGAACTACATCGTTCGTAAGTTGGAAAGCTAGCCTAGGCTACAGGCAATCTCACTGAGGAAAGATGAGGAAAATTTTACAAAGTGATGGATATTGAAGTTCCTGACAACAATTTACTGAGATAAGCTACAAAAATTCATCTTTACACAAACCGTGTTTGCAAACCGCGTTTGGTGTTAAAATGATCAATCGAATGAATACATGAATGAAAATGTTGTTCAGGAATATAATGACCACCACAAACTATGTCGGGCACCAGCACCGAATGGGCAGAACTGTCATTATATAGATTATATATTCACTCCATTAAGGTATGTCTGCTTATCTTGAATTGGCGTTATATTTCTTCCTGCTAAATTTACCGCTCTCCAGATTGCGCCGCCTCATTCGACATATATATAATCAATTCCAGCTGTTTTCAGCACTCTTTTCCCATTTAGCTATGCTTGCGGCTTTCCTTCTTTTCTTCTTCTTCTAGCAAGAAATTGCTCTCTATCGCTGTGCATATCCTGAGCTGTCCTCTTTCTCCCAAGTTAACGTTTGTTGTAACGGTAGTTGTAGTTGTAACGGTCGACTACTCGACTCAAGTATTTCAGCCGGCCTAATTGTGCTGTTCATGTTCAAAAATCGCGTGTTTATCGAAAAAATCGCGATACATAAACGAGAACATTACGGACGCGCCACAACGACAAAACGGCGGCAGCGGCGCTTTTTTTGCCCTGAAGGGCAATACTTCTTGAGTCTACGGGTGATGACCCGAGCAGAGTCTACCTCAATTCATTTGCACAGCATGCCGTACAGGAGTCCCTGCGTGGTAGCTCGGCCAAAGACGGAGCATCGAGCGACAAGTCATCGGTTGAGGAAAGGAAGGTGCAAGTAACAGAAAATCGAGTGGTCAAAAGATCGCTAGTTGACAAGTTTCACGAATATGGGCACTTTGTATTATGAAAATAAAAGATAAAGTAATATGGATCATCAATAAATATGAAATAAATAAATAACAAGAATTAACAATGAATAAATTATATTAATATATGAATGATATATATATATATATGATATATATTGATGTTATAACTACTAATATTTATAACAAAATTTAGTTTGTAGTATAAATAATATATTGAATAATTTTATTAAATATATGAAAAGACAGAGGCAGAGCTACTAACTTCAAATATCCCGATTTTTTACAAATAAATTGATTTGGAAGAAAATGTAGAAAAACAGCGGTTTCCAGAAGACAGAAGGCGCCGCTAGGCCGCTTTATCGTTGCGGCTCGTCCGGTACGGCAGGTGATTTATGACGACCCTACGTTGATGTCCAATTTATCTGTTATATGTAGGTGCTTGCTAATCTCTTTGAAAATAAGTCACATTGATGAGACTGGTATGGTCCCTGTCTACTGAGAAATCAGCTCGCTCTCTTATATTTCATAGAATGTCCCTCAACTTCCACTAAATGATGCTTTCCCAATTTCAGTTTCACAGGCCACCAGGTACAGTTCACCAGCCGTGGCCTCTTCAAATTTCTACTCTGCTAACATGAAATTGCGGAATGAAAATAGTTTTGAAAATATTCTCTTCCAAAAGCGAAAAGCGTGTTTTATATTATATTATTTTATTTTATATGACGTCGGTACTTTCGTGCAAATCGCTTTATTGAACAATACCGACCACTCAAAACATCACTCGGTGCTTTCACGAATAATGCGCTATGCTACTGTGTTGGTCCGCTAGGCAGCAAGACTTTCACTGTTCACCCTGACGTCGCACTAGAGGAATTTGCTGAAACTACCGAAGTTTACACTGTGAATTTCATCGGCCACACACAGCATAATGCCAAATATTGCACGTCTTCGTATTAATATTGTATTAATTCGTATATCGTTCCTATTAATATTCAGAAACGAAAGCAAGCGATGCGCTTCGTCTGGGTGATTTTCGTCGTTTTTCTTGGGTACGCGGATGCGCAACCGCTCAAGGTTGGTGTTTTATTTAAGTTGCTTACTAATTACTACACTACATGAGACAACCAAGCTTTCTCTTCAGAGCAAACAACACGCCGAGTTCAACTTAAGAAACTACCCAGTCAATCCTTCAATTCTCTGAAAAAGTTAGGTTCTGTCATATGACAATCTAACAAGTGAAAACCCTAACTTTTACATAGTGGACTAGCGTGGTCTACTATGCACCTGTGAAGCGGCTCAGATTTCTCCCCGACATATTCTTTGCATGGCAAGCATGTAAGCAGGTAAATGGCAATTTGAGCAGTGCCGTTTACCTATTTACATGCTAGCGCTAGCAAGCCAACGTTTAAGGTTTGATAGACGGTGGTTCTGAGCTGGTGTTTGCACTAACCTATATAACTCGTGCAGTTCAGCCCTTCTGAGACCAACATGTTTGACATTATACAGACAGGGATGCCGGGTACAGTGCCACGTACAGTACGCGCGATGTTTTCTTCCATTTGACAACTCCGCACGTGGATGAGCGTTCAGTTTAAGGCCATTGTTATGCCATAACGCCAGCGCGCGAGCAATGTACTGCGACGAGAGAGGGAGAATTCCATCGCTGAGCGAAATCGGTGGCATAACAATGACCTAACCGTACGGGAGGTACGCGTTATGAGGACACGCGTGGTGCAGTGGTAAGAGGCGCTCCTGTCACCCGCTTGGTCGAGCGACCGATCCCTGCCCGGACTAACCAAGCCTTTTGGGGTCGGGCAAATTGCTATCAACCTAGCCTAGGAAGGTTAAGACACTGACCTGGTATAGCGGCTGGCCCCCGCAGGTCATTGTATAGGCCAAATACGCATTCACTGTGCTTCTACGATTTGAATGGAACGTGAATGCAGCGGCGCGTCCTCAGGGGACTGCTCAACGCCGACAGCTTTACCTTTACCTTTACGCATTGTGAGACTCCTGGACGCCACAAGATGAAACTGTATATGCGCCGCGAGACATATTCTAAACGATAGCTCTGTTTACCGTCCAGAGATGACCAACGAGTAGCGAACGATGATGTTCTTAGTCATAGGCTTTTGCTGCCATCTTGCCTTGAAACCCCTTCTTCGAAAAGCTAACATGGGCTTTGAGAAGAGCCAGCCTTCTGTCTGTGGGCTTCTCCAGTGCGAACGATATGTGTCGGCAACTCCCCTAGAGCAAATCCCTGAGTCAGCGTCGCAGTCATCATCTTAAGCTCCTGATATGCACCTGTTCCCGTCGCCGATCGCCAGCGATCGGGAGGAGATGTCTCGACGGTCACACCTCCCCTCCGGCGACGGTCGCCGATCGGTGGCGACCGGACTCCGTTATACTCCCGTATGCCGATCGCTGACGACCGCTGTACTGTGCACGGCGACCGGCGATCGGCAGCCTCAACGCATGGTGATTTTCCCCCAAAAGTGCGCAAAAACGCGCTCCAATTGATCGCCGGCGGTCGGCTACCGGGAACAACAGGGGCCCTAGACAGCGGCCCTAGAACGCTCGTTCGGCAGTCGCTCATGCGCTGGCGCTGGGGCCCTAGAGCACGAACGGAAACTGAACGGCGACAACACGCTCTGGATTGCAGACAACTGCAGGAGCTCAGTGGGTCTTGCTTGTCCACTTCATTAAATATTGCCTTTTCTGACTGATCCAATCACCGTTTCCCGACTAACCCAATGTAAGCAGTGAACGACATTCCCCTCTAGCAACGATTTTCCTAGATTTCGCAGGCGCAAAACAGGTGCGCTCTGCGAAGATGAGTATGTTCAGGTGGTCGTTACGGACCCTATCTACATACACTTGTCTGAAAAACAGGTGCGCTCTGCGAAGATGAGTATGTTCAGGCGGTCGTTACGGACCTTATCTACATACACTGCGTCCAGAAAAGACAAGAACACCCTCTAATTTTTTGTTCCAGCGATTTACTTAGTACTATTCTATTACGAATCTATGCCATCGAATTCAGCACTGCGGAAAACATAGGACTGAGAGATTTCAGCTTCCAATTCATAATTCATATAGTGAGAGTATTGAGGACAATTTCTGCAATCAAATCGACGGATCCACTGTCCAGAAATGATAGTTAAAGCCGCTTTATAGATTGAAGTTCAATTAGCCCACTGAGAGTAGCAAATGGTGGGCGCTTCACTTGTCACTGCCATGCCAATGAGTGGAGTCGCGGTCAATGCCGCCTAGTATCGGAGAATTTAATTGCAGATGTCGTCGTTGATCGACGGTTTGTTGTCTTGAGCTCTCTAGGGAGTACTTCTTATTAGTCGCCTTAATTATTTACAGAATTTGCCCACAGAAACCTGATCGTTTACAGCGGCCTATTTTTCTGCTGGAACAATGAGCTGCGTCTCACGCTATCCTCTGGAAACAAAAGAGAATTATGTATTTGGAAATGCTAGGGTATTCGCAAAACACTGACATCGGACATGAATTGAACTTGCGTCCTTCTGTTTCCGGCAGACTGCACTAACCACGAATTAACTGAAAATGACGTCAGCAAATGTCATTTTGCCTGCTGTGGCGTTGCTGCCGAACTCAGCAGCAAACCGGCATCAGAGCGGTGAAAGGCGCTGCGCCCCCTTTTTGCTGCTGCTGTCAGCAGCAGCACTCTGCATGGGCCTCTAAGCCCGGCCGGCAGTTTCTATCAGCACTGACCCATAAACACGGGAATGAGCCGGTAAGCCGTTATCGGCAGTTGCCAGTTAAGCTAATAGTAATTTTAGTGTAACACGAAACTAGTCCTTCTTTTCTAATAACCGGTAAACAAAAAGCGGAAATTACTAGACTAGTTTTGTGTTATACATGTGTAAAAAACGTAAATAAAAAACTCGTGCATAAAAACAGAATTAGTTCCCAGTCTTTGTTGGATGCCGTAATAAACCACCCTTGCGGAACTAAATGCAATCAAAGCTTTTTCGGAGTGGAATGCCACCTACACTAGTACCGCATCTGATGATCCTCTTTGACGAGGCCCCTTCTTTTTGACTACGCCGTGCAGTGGTACTGTACGCCATCTAGATAGCTTCAGGGAAGTCGCTTATCATCGGAGAAGTTCCATTAAGTCCGAGAATAATCAGCCTAGACGCCTGTGGTGTCTAGCTCTAATTGCAGTCTTTCTTTCTCTTCAGAAACTTTGAGTCTGTTCTCCTTGTGCGCCTCTGCTAAATGTGAGTTGAGCTTAGACGTTATGTAGGAAATGTCTCCGTGATGTATCAAACAATAGCAGATAGTTTTCTACCGATTTATCATGGTAGCCTCTTGCGCACTTGATTCAATTTGGTTAGAGGTCAGACATCATTCTGTTTTAGATGGGGCGCGAAACAGTCCTTTGACTTTCTGGAGACATCTTCGTTCCATATTCAAAGGAAATTGTCAAGGGATGGACGACGAAAATCCTCGAAGATATCATTTCAGCTGAAACTTTGCGGCAGTAGGCCTCATTTCTTCGAGAACTTCAGTTTGGGTTTGTTATTTTCATGGAGACGTCGCTCTGCGGTCAATTCTAACGCTTAACAATTTGCCAAGATGAGTACTGTTTGAAAAAGTAGTTTCCACCAAATTGCCTTTCCAACAAAGGCGTTCTTTGTATGTGTTCCTATCTTTTCTGGATAGTGGTTTCGCCGACTAGAATGGAACAACCCCCCTCAAAAATTTCGTTGTTGGAAACGGAAGCTGAAATCTTCAAGCCCATGTTCTAATTGAACAATACTGAGCAAATCCTTTTCGAACAATACTGAGCAAAATCCAAGCAAAAGAAACAAAAAATTAGACGGTGTCGAGATCTTTTCTAGACGCAGTGTATTTCGTGTGGGCATGGACGGGATAGAGACCGGAACGAGCACGTCGAAGCGTCCAAGAATCCAACTCCTATTGAGTAGAGAACGAGGGAGCGAGGCAGGGCATAATTTGAGAACACCTGCCAACCACCCATCACGGAAACACTAATGTTTGGAGGCAACCGGTAAGCGGCAAAGAGGAGTGCCTAGGAAAAGTTTAGCAACGTCATCACGAACAACCTCGTGGAGGTCAGAGCAACGTTTCAAAACCCTCGTAGATGTAATTGGCGAAGGTCGACAAGAAAAGCGGACCCCGTACGGTCCTGGACCAAACACTAGTGAGTAGGAGAAGAATATTAAGTGACCTTCCGGTAAATCAACACTGACGATTTACTCTCAATCCCAACCAACAACTTTGGACCATATTTTCAGGACGACCATCCCGTCGTTGATAAATGCTTCAATCTTGCAGTAGACTGCAAACATCAGTGCTTGGCGAACAACGCGCGACATCAGTACTGTGTTGAGCAGGTTTGCGCCAAAAAGGGTCTCGACTGCTTGAGGAGAAAAGGAGTTACTGTAATATAATTGTATAAAACGTCCAGAAGAGCAGGAGTAAATTCTGTTACATTCTCTGAAAAATCTGGAAAACGTAATATCTCAGAAAGACAGAAGGAGATTAACATTTAACATTTAACATTTATTACATGTTGAGACTACATGTGGAGAATTAAACTAAAACAAACAAATCAAAGTTTCAGTTCGTCCTCATACAGCTGTGAGATTTACAGTTCAACAACCGATGGTGGCAAATAAAGCGAACATTGACAAGACAATAGAATAAGGCGGAAGAAGCAAAGCAGGAAAGTAAAAAAAAGTGGACAGGATAGAAAGCCTAATGTTTCGGCTTCAGGTACCCAGCTAGAAGTTTTTTGAATTGAGCTAAATGGTCAGGAACCCGCATGTTTTTAGTAAGTTTAGAGAATTAATTACCGGCCCTAAAGGAGAAAAAGTGCCTCCTGAGAGTTGTTCGTGGTTGAGTGAGGACCAACTTGTATTGTTGTCCCCGAGTACGTGAGGAACTAAAGGTAAAGAATTTGTGAGAGCGAGAGCCTGCTAAAGAATTAATTAGTTTGTATGCCATAAGAAGACCGTTTCTTTTCCTCCAGGCAGGACCTTCGAGATTTAACATGCTATTCCTTATTAATCCCCGCAGTATTCTACTGTACGTGAAACCAAGAGCTTGAATAAAAACCTTCCTGGTAAAACTATGCTGCACTTTTTCTAAATTATCAATCATAGGCTTTTTTCGTGGAAGGAAAACACACGTGCCGTATTCTAACATCGGGCGGACATAATTTTTATATGCTTTCACAAGAAGTAGCGGGTCTCTGGTACTGAGCGATTTGAATAACAGAAACATCTTTGACCTGCTTTAGAGGAGATATATTGACAGTGATGTTCAAAGCTAAGTTTTGAGTCCAGGAGAAAGCCGAGGTCTTTAATACAGACAACACCTTCGAGAACCGTCCCCTTAATATTGTAGGAGTGCTTAGGACTGGACTTACCCAGGTGACGCACTTTGGTTTTAGTAACGGAGAGAGGAAGTTTCAAAGTGTCGGACCGCTGAGTAACTTTGTCTATAGATGACTGAATAACGACCGAGTTTTCAACACGACGAAGGCCTTTTAAGATCTTAACATCATCAGCAAAAAGTTTGCTGATGATGTTAAGAAGATCTTCAAGCTGACTCCTAGTCGCTCAATTTCTAGTGGCAAGTCGTTAACGTAGATAAGGAAGAACGGTGGCAACAAAACCCCGCCTTGGAGCACACCACTGGGTGCCACCCTCACACTAGATAAGTGTCCTTTTACCCTCAATTCAATCAATCAATCAATCAATTTATTACGACTATGAAAGACAGTCGTTAGACAAGAAGGAACGAGAAATCAAATCTTTTGAACACTTATACGAAGACTGCAACGTGATTTAATACTGGAGGAGAGTATTCTTTACAAGTCGTTGGAAGGATCTAAGAGTCTCAGGAGAAGGGACAATGTTGCTCTTTAGTGCCATGTACAATGGCCCGGCCCTTACCGTGAAAGAATGCGACCTGACTCCTATTCTTGGTCTTAGATACCATATTTTGAAGGGCATTCCTCTGGTTTTTGAGGGGACGAGTTTATAAAATGCCAATGGGTTTGTACAGAGGCGGCCTGATAATAATTTGAATACAAAACTACATCAATCATTTTTCTTCGGGATTCCAGCGTGTGAAGGCCAAAGCATTTATTACGAACTGTTGAATTTGGAACCGTAGGGTGAAAAAACCCATTATACCTTTTGGCAAGTTTCCTCTTATAGTTATTTTGTACCTTTTCCAGCAAAACGATGTCTTTTCTCTTGTGTGGGGAAAAAATTGAGGTACCGCTCTCCACTAAAGGTCTAATATAAGTTTCATATGCACGTATCAAAACGGTTTTATTTTTGGTGGAAAGTCCTTCGAATATTTGGTAGGTCCTATGCTGTGCGCGTCTGCTTATTACCCTATAGTGGTCTGAAAAGCAGGGTCAAGCGTGGGGTGCGGAAATCGCAGGGGGGGGGTCGTACCGAGAGCTCCGTAGCGGGGGGGGGGTCGTACAATGGCCTGCGTTCTACTACATAAGTTACCTATTTATATCGTTTGAATTTAGTTTATATACGAATATTATTAATTAATTAATTAATTAATTAACTATTTATCATTTATACGAATACATTTATTTGAAGTAATTTTTTTCAGATTCCCATTGCAGCGTGACACTCAAAAGTTTGAGTATGGAATGGAATACCAAGATGTTGAACTGAGTCACACAGTATAGACAGATCCTTCATTCTCGGTTATTTCATAAATGATGTATGCGTGGAAGAATAAAAATATGTAAATAAAGAAGTTCTGAAAGGATATAGAATAGCAACATACAATTTCGAGTAAAGCGGAGAAAACACGATGCTTTTGCACGAATAGCCCAACATCCTCGCCCTTCTTTGAAAGTGAGGTGGAAGATTCATGCATAATTTTCCTAGAAGTCTAGTCTAAACGTCCTGAACCGTCTATACAGAATCCTCAGCAGCACCAGCAGCACCAGCACCTCGCTTTTCCTGAATCAAAAATAGCCAAAGTTATTACAAATGTTTCTGTACAACGGAGGGGCTTGATTTTCACACGCCGAACAGGTATAATTCGAATGGATAGTACTCGGTAAGTCTTTTCAGTTACTGAGAAATGCGTATAGGATTAAAAACTAGAGGCGAAGTAGATGTCGACAGTATAAAAACATTCGTTCGCAAGTCCATTTCTACGAGACACGGAGTGCGTGGAAAAAAAGCAAAGTTTCTGCCTTTAAATAAAAATAACTCACGGATTTCACGGTCCTAGAAAAAGCTGAACACATTTTCAGATTCCCTAAAAAACGGACATTCTTACGGTATATCAAGTGATTCACAAAAATTTAGTTTTGTTAGAGAGCGGGAAGGCTGAATGGAACCACCTGTTCTTGCAAAATGGCCGACCAAAAATCGCACCCCCCGCGCCCCGCATGAAGATCCTTTTTTCAAACTTTCTTTTTGCAATAGGAAGATGGCAAATATCGTCTAGTTTTCGAATCGGTTGGTGCGTTTACCCAAACCCCACTTTGAGCTGAGATATGTTCATTTAAGTGAAAATCTTTTTTCGTGACCTGCACCAAGGAAACAAAGCTCCTCACTTAAACAGCCATATCTCAGCTAAAAATGCGATTTGAATAAAAGCACCAACCGATTCGAAAACTAGACGATATTTGCCATCTTACCATCGCAAAAAGAAAGTTTGAAAAAAGGATCTTCATGCGGGGCGCGGGGGGTGCGATTTTTGATCGGCCATTTTGCAAGAACAGGTGGTTCCATTCAGCCTTCCCGCTCTCTAACAAAACTAAATTTTTGTGAATCACTTGATATACCGTAAGAATGTCCGTTTTTTAGGGAATCTGAAAATGTGTTCAGCTTTTTCTAGGACCGTGAAATCCGTGAGTTATTTTTATTTAAATGCAGAAACTTTGCTTTTTTTCCACGCACTCCGTGTCTCGTAGAAATGGACTTGCGAACGAATGTTTTTATACTGTCGACATCTACTTCGCCTCTAGTTTTTAATCCTATACGCATTTCTCAGTAACTGAAAAGACTTACCGAGTACTATCCATTCGAATTATACCTGTTCGGCGTGTGAAAATCAAGCCCCTCCGTTGTACAGAAACATTTGTAATAACTTTGGCTATTTTTGATTCAGGAAAAGCGAGGTGCTGGTGCTGCTGGTGCTGCTGAGGATTCTGTAAAGACGGTTCAGGACGTTTAGACTAGACTACTAGAAAAATTATGCGTGAATCTTCCACCTCACTTTCATAGAGGGGCGAGGATGTTGGGCTATTCATGCAAAAAACATCGTGTTTTCTCCGCTTTACTCGACATTGTATGTTGCTATTCTATGTCCTTTCAGAACATCTTTATTTATATATTTTTATTCTTTCACGCATACATCATTTATGATGCAACCGAGAATGAAGGATCTGTCTATAATGTGTGACTCAGTTCAACATCTTGATGTTCCACTCCATGTTTCTCTTCTATTTTCATCAAAGCCGCATCACTGCTTAAGGACATTGCTAGAGTACACGCACGTTCTTCACTAGACTGAAGTTTTTCCAGCAGCTTCATCATTTCCTGAAAAAAAATAATAGATATACCGGGAACTTACTGTCCGTGAATTGAGAGCAAACTGTGAAAACAAAAGAAAAGCACGCATGTAGAATAGAAAAGCGTAGTATGGATTAGTGAAACAATGCTTCAATTTTCACTGCTTCTCTACTCTTTTACTATAAACTACTACCAAATTACAGTATCGAATTTCTGTTAATGAATAATTTCAAAAAATTCTATTTCATCATTTAGTCTTGTTTTGTACGTTGCTATTGAGTTATATTTATTCAAGTAATATTTTGAGTATATTTTCGTCGCTACATCTTTTTTATTTTTTAAATTTTTAACTTTATTTTATTAGCATACATCAGTGAATTATTAGCTTCCACAAGTGAGCGGAGGACGAAGGGGGGGGGGGTCGTACTATGCCGGCCGTAGAGGGGGGGGGTCGTAGTATTTTTACGAAAATCGCACCCCATGCTTGACCCTGCTGAGAAGTCAAGTTCGTTATTGTAGTGGAAACCCAAGTCCTTTACTTTGCTTACTACGGTGATAGGAGTACCACTTAAAACGTATCTCGGCAGAGAAGTTGAGAGCCCAATTCGCATCACTTTAGTTTTTTCTGGAGATAGGGGAAGCTGCCAAACATTTGACCACTCCATGATGCGCTTGACCGCATTCTGAAGGCACTGCTGGTCATCTTCCACGATCTCACAGTAAATTTTTAAATCATCTGCATACTGCTTGATCACCGCTCTTGTACTTTGAAGAAAAGCTGGAAGATCTGCGCAGTACATGTTAAAAAGAAAAGGTGATAGAACACCTTGAAGAACTCCACTTATTACTGTTTTCATTGAAGACATTGAGTTCCTTACTTCTACCTGGGAAGTTCTGTTATCCAACTATTCTTCGAGCCATTTCACCAGAAGCGGATGAAAACCAATTTTGCTTATTTTGTGCATTAATTTTTATGGCTCACTCTCTATCAAAAGTTTTCACAAAATCAAATAATATAACATCACAACACTTTTTTCATCTATCAACTTTGTCCAGTCATTTATGCATTCAAGTAAGTTTGTACTGACTGACTTCCCTCTGACAAATCCGTGTTGACTTTCCGGGATTCTAGCATTTGTCTCAAGATGTTGTACTACATGTTTTCTAATTATTTTTTCAAAAACTCTGCAAAAAAGCGGTCTCACACTGACCGGCCTAAAGTTTTCAGGGTTTTCACTTGCCGTACGGGCGATGGGCGCCCATCGCCCAGCCGCGTTATGGCGAATAGACACAACTCAGTGTGTCTATTCGCTATAACACGGCCGGGCGAAGGGCGCCCATCGCCCGGCCGGGAGAGACGAGCATACGGCCCCAGGATTGGGTTTCGCTTCCGAGAACATGATCGACTGATTATATAGATAAGATAATGGCTGAGCAATAACGTGAGCTACCCGTTTCATAAAGAGAAGTGGGATACCATCCGGTGTAGTGGAGTAGGACATTTTCCAGCTGTTTATTGTATCGTATATATATCTTTTTCTTGGAACCATGAGACAGTTTCCATAGGGTGCTGGCAGGATATCTCAAAAGTTGGTAGATTACCATCGTCTACCAGGAAATTCTCTTCAAACTCTTCTGCTAGGAGGTTTGCTCTATCGACATCAGCAACCGCTCTAGTTCCACCCTTCACTAGAACATCTAGGTGGCTGTTTAATTCAAGCTTTTTGTTCAGTGGCTTATGAAATGCTGCTTTTTGCCCCGACTCAATTACACGTTTTTCCAGCTGGGGATTATATTTTTCCAAATTATTTTTTTTCAAATTAATTTTTTCCAAATTATTTTTTTGTGAAAACGCTTTCGAGTATGCCTTATATTTTTTCCAGTCATGGGGTGTGTTTGATTCGTCAAAGTAAATCACATCTACATAGCGTCTTTCGTCCAGATTCAGGGTCAAAAATCCTACAAAAATTGATGTAAGTTACAGGTCTGTAGTTATTCGGGTCACTATAAGGGGTCTTTTTTGGTATTCGTGTCACCAGTAAATGTGTCCACATCCTGGGCACCTCCGAACGAAAGAAAATTAAATTGAATAAGAATTCCAAAGGCCTTGAAATGTGAGCAGTACTTTTTTAATGAACAGAGACGGAATCCCATCCGGAGCTTTTGATTAAGAACTATGACATATAGAGAGGAGCTTCAAAATGTTCTCATCACTGAACCAAAGTGAATCAATCATTCTTGGAAAATTAGATGCCGTCATAGGTACACTCTCTTCTTCAGTTTCGTTAACTTAAACGCTTTCAAAGAAATCTGCAAAAAGTTCTGCTAAACCCGCGTCGGTAACAACAGGTGGCCCATCGTCCCTGTAGAAGGTAAGCGGCTTCTTGGACTTTAATTTGAAATTGATGAACTTGTGAAAAGATGGCTGATTGCCCGATTCTAAGATTTTTTTCTCAATCGATCTATTGAATTTCTTCAACCTCTTGTCAGAATTGTCAGATATTTCTTTGTAGAGATACCAGTTTTCATCTGTGCTCTGAAGCATGGCTTCCCTATACGAATCAACTTTAGCTAGGTACAACCTTTCGAGATATCCAGGCAGCTTAGCTTCACAAATGGGAGTCCTTACGAGTGGTACGAAAATGGCTATTATGTGTTTAGGAATGAGAAGGAAAGTTTCATACATTTCATCAACGTCTTTAGCGCAGAGAAAAGAACCTATCCAGTCGATATAGTCTAGGTAAGTACCAATCCGGCCGTAATTCGCTTTTTTGAAATCATACCTCTAAATGAACTTATCGTGACTTATTGAAATATTAGGATGGAAGATAATGGTGGCGCGATCACTTGTGCCAATAGGTGGGGAAATATTGTCCAGACCAACGAGACCTAGTTCATTACTGAAAAGTCAAGAATTTTGTTGCCTCTTGTTTTGGAAGAAGCGTACGGAAAGTAGTTGTGGGATGACAACATGGTTAGAAAGGGGTGAGACGTAGGCGCGCTGGATGAAAGGTTCAGGTCTCACCTAATATCAGGAAAGTTTAGATCACCCTTAAGAAGGCAAGGATCACTAATGCATTCATAAAGTTGCTCATTAAGACCCACTGAGCATTTGGGCACTCTGTAAACAACTATAAATCGGTACTTGCTCTCGTTGAGATGCAAATCGCTAGCAATGATCTCGTACCCATTAGATTAGAAAACATGATAACATAAAAAATTATCCGAAATCAAATCTCAGTATATACAAAAGCATGGTTTAGATCTGCTGTTGTTCAAAATATACCAGTTCGCACTCCTCCAACTGTTGGTGAGATAGAAAGGCACTACCATATGAAAAAACACGTTTCACCAATATTAACAAGGTCAGTATACATGAAGAGAAGCAGAATTATCGTCACATTAGTGCAGTGGAAAACAAAGGCACGTTCAAATCATGCTCGTTTTTCCATCCAGAAATATGTGGGGTTCAATGCCGTAAAAGTTCTTTGAAGTAATCTCAGAAGCCGTCAAAACCGGTCATTGTGAACACTAATTCGTATCCGCAAGCTCACCCGGTCAGGCGTCGCTGAAAGCAGCTGCTATTCGAGTGTCCACAACTTCCCAGGCAAGTATGGTATCAATTTACCCGACCTGACTCAAAGAGAAGGCGAAAATTACAAGGAGAAAGTAAACCTTCCGTTGGTTCCTCCAAGCCCCGGAGGCCCATGGTGCATCTTATGTGGATGAACAAAAGAGGACTTTTTGATGTTCGCTACTCCTAACTCTGGAATTTGGTCTAAATTCGAAGTAATAAGTTTTGCAGAATTTGCTGTAGGAAAGGAATTGAGAGGTTTATGTGGTGCAGTGATGAGAGGTGTCATATTTCGTCAAGCGCGAATATGTTGCGTTAGAACAAGTCTTCCAGCGTCGCAAGAACTATAGGTTTTGAGTCTAAAAGAGGTCTCTTGTGGTGTACATATTGTAACCCGCAAAAAAAGTGGAATTAATGGAAATACGGGTGATGACCCGAGCAGAGTCTACCTCAATTCATTTGCACAGCATGCCGTACGGGAGTCTCCGCGTGGTAGCTCGGCCAAAGACGGAGCATGATCGAGCGACAAGTCATCGGTTTAGGAATGGAAGGAGCAAGGAACAGAAAATCGAGTGGTCACAAGATCGCTAGTTGACAAGTCATCGGTTTAGAATTAACAATAAATAAATTTTTAATATATATATATATATATATATATATATATATATATATATATATATATATATATATATATATATATATATATATATATATATATATATATATGGAAGGAGCAAGGAACAGAAAATCGAGTGGTCAAAAGATCGCTAGTTGACAAGTTTCACGAATATGGGCAATTTGTATTATGAAATTAAAAGATAAAATAATATGAATTATCATTAAATATAAAATAAATAAATTAATAGGAATTAACAATAAATAAATTTTGTTAATATATATGGAAGAGATATATATGATATATATATGATATATATATATATATATTTATATTATAACTACTAATATTTATAATAAAATATAATTTGTCGTATAAAAACAATATTTTAAACAATTTTATTAAATATATGAAAAGAGAGCCTGAGCTGCTAACTTCAAATGTTCCGCTTTTTACAAATAAATTGATTTGGAAGAAAATGTAGAAAAACAGCATATATATATATATATATATATATATATATATATATATATATATATATATATATATATATATATATATATATATATATATTATAACTACTAATATTTATAATAAAATATAATTTGTCGTATAAAAACAATATTTTAAACAATTTTATTAAATTTCTAGCAGACAGAAGGCGCCGCTAGGCCGCTTTATCGTTGCGGCTCGTCCGGTACGGCAGGTGGCGATAACTTACTCAAGAGTGAGAGAAAATGAGAATGATTTGATCCTGCCTTCTATTTCTGCTGCAATGAAGAAGTGGCGTTCAATCACTTTTAACGCTTACTTTACAAAAACTATAGATTTTTGCGAACGCACTCGAACGGGAGTGGATAGACGGCAGTCTTTCAAATACAGGGTGTCCCAAAAAATGTACCCACTGTTTGAAATGCCATAACTTTGGTTAAGGTGAACCAATCGAAATGTATCATAGCTTGGATGAAAGCTAGGAAAAAAGGATGTCTTCCAGTCTGTGTACGGTGAGGATTGCACCATGTACTATACCGAGGCCTCGAACTTTTGGACCTGATTGATAGTGCATGGGTTATATGCTTACTTTATTTTGGTCGTAAACAGGTGATATCGCTGCATCGCCATGAGTTACTTCTGAGGCAGTGAATATATCGTCTTGCCGCAGCTTTTGGTTGAGCATGAAACAACATCAGTATCGAACAATAATGTAACCACTGTTTGAGAAGCTAAACTCTTTCAACAGTGGTGCAATCCGAAGGAAAGGATTCAGAGGAATGTAAAATGCATAAACCATGAAGATCACGCCATGCACCTGTCCGAATCGTCAGATTCTAGACCTGATTGAAAGTTCACGGATAACATGCTTGTTCTACTTTGGTCGCCAACAGGTGATGTCGCAGTTACGCGTTTCTCTTCCAGCGGGTATTGGTCTAATAGTATCGAATTCCTGATCTCCATATTAGTTCTATGTACACACACTGCGCTATCTGAACACAATTTGCACCTTTCAAGCCATTGAGTGCAATGACAGATTTCCCTCCATTCTCGGACCACCGAGAGCCATCAAGCAAAGATAAAACACATTTTTGTAGCCTACGATCGGAGACCCTACAAGATCATAGAGGTCTTGCTGATTCTGAGAATCGCTGAGAGATCAATGACCTACATTGTTAGCCATAAATTAACGCGAAGGTTTTCACCTTGATTTGTGTTATGCTGTTACGTTCACCAGAGATTATAGTTTCTGATTTGTGCAATCAAAAAATGTGACGATAATTCTGTACCTTTACATGTATACTGAACTTGCTAGCATTGGTGAAACGTGTTTTTTCCTACAGCAGTACCTTTCTATCTCCCCAACAGTTGGAGGAGTACGAACTGCTACATTTTGAACAACATCTCAGCAGCAGAACTAAACCGTCCACTGATCCTTCACTATTCCGCTGCCGAGATGATACGTTCGGCTAGATCTATGGTTTATAGGAGTTTGCCATCAATTTGTATGAAACACATCGTTTTCTTTTGTAACAGCTATGGAACTTAACGTAGTAATAAATATGCAACGCTTGGTTTCCCTTCACGCGTAAGTGGAGTGTTGCTTAGTGATACATTTTGACACAGAAGGTGACGTACTCGAAACATGATAGTAGTGCACCGAGCGGTGTAGTAAATCTGTCCTTAAAAATCCTGGTTATACAAATGAAAAAAAAACTCCTTGAATGGATGGAATATATGGTTGACAAATTCAGAAAAGAGGAAATATAAATACATGACATGCTTTTGGATATATTGAGAGTTGATTTCGCATAATTTTTTTGTGTTTTTATGTTTTCTAATCGCCTTGTGTTTTTCTACGATATTTTTTTCACATTTTTCAGAGGTTATAGCAGAGTTTATTCTTGCTGCTCTGAACATTTTATGCAATTATATTAAATAAACTCCACTGTTATGCATACAGGCAATACCTTTCATACCGCAAACCATAACACAGTGCTGTCGCGTGTTCTTCGTCGCGCACTCATCTCTACATTTGACTGCATCTTCGAAGCATGTTTCAACGATGGGATGGTTGTCCTGAAAATACGGTTCAAATTTGTGGGTTAGGATTGAGAGTAGAACGTCAGTGTTGATTTACCGGAAGCTCACTTGATATTCTTCTCCTACTCACTAGTGTTTCACTAGCGTACGCGGTCCGCTGTTCTTGTCGACCCTAGCCACTTATATCTACCAGGGCGTTTGAAGCGTTGCTTCGACCTTCATGAGGTTGTTCGTGATGATGTTGCTAAACTTTTCTTAGGCACTCCTCTTTGCCGCTTACCGGTAGCCTCAAACTTCAGTGCTTTCGTAATGGGTGGTTGGCAGGTGTTCTCAAATTATGCACGTACTACCTAAGCCTGTTCTCGCTCTTTCGTTGTCTACTTAATATGAGTTGGAGTCTTGTGCGCTTCGACGTCCTTGTTCCGATCCCTATCCTGTCCATGCCCACGCGGAATACACTGCGTCTAGAAAAGATAGGGACACCCTCTCACTTTTTGTTTCGAGGATTTGCTCAGTACTGTTCGATTCTAAATCTATACCAGCAAATTCAGAATGGCCGAGAAGATGGGGCTGGGATGGGAGATTTTAGCCTCCGTTTTCAACGGTGAAATTTTTAAGGGCGATTGTTGCACTCAAGCCGGCAAAACCACTGTCCAGAAAAGATAGAGACAGATAGACAACTTGCAAAGAACGTCCTTGTTGGAAATGCAATTTGGTGAAAACTACTTTTTCAAACAATACTCATCTCAGAAATTTGTTAATCGTTAGAATTGACCGTAGGGCAAAGTCTCCAATAAAATAGCCAAAAAACTAAAATTTTGTGTGCGGCCGCTATTCTGACTGAGATAATCCAAGCCCCCATCATCCGCGAATCTGCCCTAGGAGGTCTCACCTCTCGTGTGGACCGTAAGTAGGACCCATGAAAGGCAGGTACACTATGCCGGAAACGGGATGCTCATGTGGGCATGTTGATGGGCACGATGGATTGGGTACAAAATAAGGACGTCCAATCGGTAATGGTCATCTCATCTCAGCAATTTGTCAATCGTTAGAATTGACCGTAGGGCGAAGTCTCCAATAAAATAACAAACCCAAACTGAAGTTCTCGAAGAAATGAGGCAAAATTTCAGCTGAAATGATATCGTCGAGGATTTTTTGTCGGCCATTCCTTGACAGTTTCCTTTGAGTATGAAAGGAAGATGTCTCCAGAAAGTCATAGAATTTTTTTGCGCTCCATCGAAAACAGAATGATGTCTGATGTCCGACCAAATTGAAGCAACTGCGCACGAGCATACCATGATGAATCGGGAGAAAACTATCTGCTATTGTTTGAAACATCACGGAAACATTCCCTACATGAAGTCTACGCTCAACTCACATTTAGCAGAGGTGCTCAAGAGGAACAGGGTACTTTACTATTACTATTAATACTTGAGCTGTGCCATTTGAGAGGGCGGGTTCAGGGGTGCAGTCAACGGCGAGTAAACAACTTCTAGCTATCCTGTTGATAGCGTTGTAAGCATCGTGGTGTAACGTGGTGCTGTCTGCGTTCTGGCGTCATTGATTGACTCCACCCCCCGAACCCGCCCACTCAAACGGCACAGCTTAAGTAGCAAAGTACCAGGAACAGGTTGAAAAATTGACCTTCTTGAGGTTGCTCGTGATGATGTTGCTAAGCTTTTCCTAGGCACTCCTTATTGCCCCTCTCCGGTAGCCTCAAACTTCAGTGCTTCCGTATTGGGTGGTTGAAAGGTCTACTCGAATTATGCCAGTACTTCCTGAGCCTGTTCTCGCTACTTAATATGAGTTGGACTCTCAGGACCTCTACATACCCGACGACGAGCAGTTTGCGCGACGAATTAGCCGTTATAAGTGCAACTGAGCGAAACACGCGACGACGAGCATTCTCGTTCAACGCGATAGCTGTTCGCTGAGTACACTCAACACACTGCATTGCACGGCGTCACGTTGGACGAGAATTCTCGTCGTCGCGTCGCCGGGTATGTAGGTGTCCTTCGCCGTTTCGACGTCCTCGTCCCGTACCCTATCCCTTCCATGCGCATAGACAGGGTCCGGAACGACCAACTGAACATATTCATATTCGCAGAGCGCACCTGTTTTTCGCCTGCTTTACGCGACAGAATTAGTAATCTAGGAGGAGCGGAAACCGCCGCTACAGGGGGTTGTTAATCATTGCTTACATTACGTTAGTTCGGAGAGGCTGATTGGCTGCTGAGCTCTCATATCTTCGCATATTCTCTCATATCTATATTTTTGGAGAAAAAGAGTCCTTCGCTCTGGTTCTGTCTGCAAACAGAGACGTTTGTATGTGAGCAGAGGTAGAGTTAATTTAAATCTCTCTAGTCCTTCCACGCCAGGGTCTCGATGAGTCTTGGTGTAATCGTGGTCAGTGACCACAGTCTGATTCCTGCCAGTGGCTATGATTCATTTGAAACCCTATTCGCTTTGCACTTCGGCGTCCTCGCCTTCATCAGAGAATGGGACAAGCCGAGTTCAACCTGAGGAACTCAAAACCGTATCTACATATTTCTTCGAAAGAGGAAGTCTCAATTGGATGATCATCGAACACGTGAAAAGAGTCAGAAAAGGCTAACTTCAATGAAGTGGACTAGCAAGGTCCACTAAGCTCCCGCAGAATGTAGGATATGGTTGAAAGGGGTCTCAAGTCTAGAGATGATCTGCCGTAAGGAGCTCTGGAACATCTACTTGTAGGTCAAGACCACACATTCTACGAACTGTGCCACCTTCTGGACCGCTACTCCTTCTTCATGATTCTAGGACAATTGGCTGCAATCCAAAGCGAATTATCGTCGTCTGATTTCGATTCGTGCTCTAGAGCTCCTGTTTGTGCTCTAGGGCACCTGTCTAGGGTCCCTGTTCTTCCAGGTAGCCGACCCCCGGCGACCGGGAAATGCGCGGCGGCAACGGCCAGCGATCATTCACATTGGAGCGCGTTTTTGCGCTAAAACCACCATGCGTTGAGGCTGGCGATCGACGGTCGTGCACGGCACAGCGACTGTCGGTGATCGGCCGACGGGTGTGTAACACAGTCCGGTCGCCGATGATCGGCAACCGTCGCTGGACGGGAGGTGTGGCTGTTGAGAAATTTCGTCCCGAGGATGCCGTTCACAGCGGCATTTTGAAAGGTCCTGGCACGGTCCGTACGAGTTGCGTTCCCGATCGCTGGCGATCGGCGACGGGGAACGGGTGCATAACAGGGGCCTAAGATGGTCTCTGCGACGCTGATTCAGGAGTTTGCTCTAGGGGAGTTCCCGACGAATAATGTTAGCACTGGGAAGCCCACAGACAGAAGGCTGACTTTTCTCGAGGTCCATGTTTAGCTCTTCGAAGAAAGAGGTTTCAAGACAAGATGGTACCAAAAGCCTATGGCTACGAATATCATCGTTCACTACTCCTTGGTCATCCCTGGACGGTAAACAAACCTATAGTTGCTATCGAATGTCGTGTTTTTATCCTTTTTCTTACGTATGTCTTATACATACGCAATGATGATAATGATGATCGTTTAAAACATGTCCCTTATCGCATGTGCAGCCTCATCTACCGGCGCCCAGAAGTCTCCCAATGCGTAAAGGTAGAGGTAAAGGTGTCGGCGTTGATCAGTCCCCTGAGGACGCGCCGCTGCATTCATGTTCCATTCGAATCGTTAAGACATATTGAATGCGTATTTGGCCTATACAATGATCTGCGGGAGCCAGCCGCTATACCAGGTCAGTGTCTTTACCTTCCTAGACTAGTCTGGTTCCAATTTGCCGACCCCGTAGGGATGAAACGCTTGGTTATTCTGGGCCGGGATCGGTCGCTCGACCAAGCGGGTGACGGGAGCGCCTCTTACCACTGCGCCACGTGGGTCCTCCCAATGCGTACCGCCCGTACCGTTAGGCCATTGCTATGGCACCGATTCCGCTCTGCGATGGACTGCGCAACTTATACTATTCAGTATCAAACACGTGGTAGCAGACGTGCCTATGTCAGTTGTCCCGCACGCCGACGCTGACTGGGTGTCCTGCCGTTGCCCGGGCGCAATTTCGCAACACTTGCGCAACTCCCCTCCCTCGTCGCAGTACATTGCACTGCGACGAGCGATTGGGCCGTTCAGTACATTGCAGTACATTGCACTGCGACGAGCGATTGGGCCGTCCGGCACTCGAGCGCTGGCGTTGTTGCATAACAATGGCCATAAACAGAACGCCCATACACGTGCGAAGTGGTCAGATGGAAGAAAACATCGGGTGGCACTGTACCCGGCATTCCTGGCTGTATAGTGCCGAACATGTTATGTGAGGTCTCCGAAAGGTTGAACTGCACGAGGTAGATATGTGGTAGATAGTGCGAATACCAGCTCAAAGCCGCCAGCTATCAAACCTCAAACGTTAGCTTGTTTGAAATCGCTTCTATGCAGCATATGCTCCACGAGATTGCACTGCTCAAAGTGTCGCTTACCTGTTTACATGCTTGTCACGCGAACAAGAGTATGTCGGGGAGAAATCTAGGCCGCTTCACAGGTGCTTAGTGGCCCGCGCCACTTCACTCAGTAAAAATCGGCGTTTTGTGAGCCTTTTCACTTGTTCGATTGTCATTCAACAGATTTTTACTTTTTCGGAGAATTACGGTATTGAATGGGTAGTTTCTTAGGTTGAACTTGGCGTGTTGTTCGCTCTGAAGAAAAAATTAGATTGGTTGGCCCTATGTAGTGTAGAAATTAGTAATCAGCTTATATAAGACACCAACCGGGAGCAATTCCACCGTAGCCGCGTACCCAAGAATAACGAAGAAAATCGCCCAGACAAAGCGCATCACTCGCTTTCGTTTCTGAATCAATAGGAACAATATGCGAATTAATACAATATTAATACGAGGACGTGCAATGTTTGACATTATGCTGTGTGCAGCCGATGAAATTCACAATGCAAACTTCGGTAATTTCAGCAAATTCCAATAATGCGACGTCAGAGTGAACAGTGAAAGTCTAGCTGGCCTAGCGGACCAACACAGTAGCATAGCGCATTATTCGTGAAAGCACCGAATGATCCTTCGAGTGCTTGATCGTTGTTCGATAAAGCGATTTGCATGAAAGAATCGACGTAACAACGAAGAATAAAACACCCCTTTCGCTTTCGTAGGAGAGAATTTGCAAGACGAGTTTTATTCCCCAATCTCATCCCAGCAAAGGAGAAATTTAGAGGGGCCGTGACTTTATGTTCAAAGGAATCAGCAAGTACGTACGCCTAAGAGACAAGAAATTGAAGAACCGACGAGCCGAGACGATAAAACGGCGCCAGCGGCGCCTTCTTGCGTAGATACCACTGGTTTCCTACATTCTCCTTAAAATTGATTTATTCGTAAGAATCGGTATATATTTGAAGCTAGCAGCTCACGCTCTATCGCTCTATCTTTTCGTATGATATTTCCCATATTCGCGAAACCTGTCGCAGCTCGATGGCTTATCTCTATCGCTCTATCTTTTAGTTTGCATATTTCCCATATTCGCGAAACCTGTTAGCTAGCGATTTTTTGACCACTCGATTTTGTCTGTCCTTTGCCCCTTCTATTCCTTAACCGATGGTTTATCTCTCGATAAAGCTCCCAGGGCTACTAGTGGTGGATCGCAGAATTCGCAAGGTAGTGATATTATTATTGTTATTACTATTGTTATAATTATTTATGTGAACATCAGTATTATTACCCAAGTAGCGGTAGGAACATTTAAGTGCATTGCCCGACTTATTTGACTGCTTTAATTCAGAGTTTCCCCTAGAGGAAAGTGTAGGAACCACAGCCGTAAGTGTTTCTGAAAGAGCGTTCTTTCTTAGCTCATTCGATAGAGGATAAAATTCTGATTCAGAATATGTATGGGTTTCTATGGTTTCGAATCCAATGAGTGCTTATTCGAATCCCTTCGTGAGGTGTTTCATTAATCGAGGGCATCATTTGGTCGACTACGGTCGAGACCGTCGCTGCGCGAGTCGTCTCTAATTGTATCCACAGGAACTGTCGCGCGCCCTTGGTCGAGCCGACATTGCGAACAAACGACACTCCCCCCTTATCTCTCGATAAAGCTCCGCCTTTGGCCGAGCTACCACGCGGTGCTTCGCGCATGAACTGAGGTTGACTCTGCTCGGGTCATCACCCGCAGACCCAAAAAGCGGTACAAGACGCATGAAAGCGCCGCTGTTGTTGTTTTAACGTTGTGGCGCGTCCGTAACATTCTCGTTCATGTATCGCGGTTTTTTTCGGGAAACACGCGGTTTTTGAAAATGAACAGCACAATCAGGTCGGCTGAAATAATTGAATTCACTATCTAGGTGAGACTTTTTTTCGTACCTGTTCTAGTCGACCTCTTCTAGCAGCTATGGAGCAGGCTACTGGAGAACAAACATCAACTTGGGAGAGAGAGGACAGTACAGGATATGCACAGCGATAGAGAGCAATTTTTTGCTAGAAGAAGGAGAGAAGAAGGAAAGTCGCAAGCATAGCTAAATGGGAAAAGAGTGCTGAAAACTGCTGGAACAGAAGATATATATGTTGAATGAGGAGGCGCAATCTGGACAGCGGCAAATTTCGCAAGAAGAAATATAACGCCGATTCGAGATAAGCAGGCATACCTTAATGGAGTGAATATATAATTTTCATAATGACGGTTCTGCCTATTCGGTGCTGGTGCACGACATAGTTTGTATTCCTGAGCAACGTTATCATTCCTGTATTCTTTCGTTTGATCGTTTTAACGCCAAACACAATTTGCAAATGTGTAATGATGAATTTTTGTAGTTATTTCAATAAATTGTTGACAGGTACATCAATATCCACTATTTTTTTTTCAATTTTCTTCATCTTTCTTCAGTGAGATTATCTGTAACCTAGGCTAGCTTTTCGGCTTACGAACGATGTAGTTCTCGGCAAATCATTAAAGTGTCGCAGTTTTTTCACTAAAATAATGGAACATCCTCAAGTAATGGGAAGAGTGTGACCACTACGACTCACTGCTGGAATAGGTGATATATACCATTTTCAGGTGAAATACAACGTTTTTCAAATAGAATTCGATGCTTTCCAAATAGAATTCAACACTTTTCAATTAGAATTTAAAGTTTTTCAAATTGGTTTCAACACTTTTCAATTGAATTTAACATTTTTCAAATAGAATTCAATAATTTTCAAATTGAACGCAACACTTTTCAAATTGAACACAACACTTTTCAAATAGAATTCAACACTTTTCAAATTGATTTGAACACTTTTTAAATTGATTTCAACACTTTTCAAATCAAATTCAATACTTTCCAGTTCACGTTACACGAGTGTTTAAAAAAACTGCCCACCTATTTACTTTGCTTCAATCAGATCCAGGATGTCATGGAGTGTTGTACAATTGCTCAAACAGTTCTAGTACGTCGTGTTATGCAACATTGCCTGAAGTCGAAGTCAAAAAGTCCAATTGAAGTTCAAAAAACATCTTACTTCGGTAAAATACGCTAGGTCTACGAGACGGACACGATGTGTGTACATAGCCACAATACAACTATAAATACAACAGAACTACAACTAATAATACAGTAATAATTGGCGACCACAAAAAACATTACGAGACCGTGAAGGTGATTCAGGTACTGAATCTTCGCCCAGTACTTGCAGTTGTATTGTTAGTCATCATATGCAGAACGTAGTTCGCGCAGTCCTGCTGTGTAACTGAATGAACAGCATCCTCGATAACCTCTACTAGTGTCCCTTCCGCAGATGGATTGCTCAAAAGGCGTTTTGTTGTCGACTTCATCTTGGAGAAGACGTTTTCCGCTGGATTGAGCATGTAAAAATAGAGCGACAGAAACTTTCAGGTGAAGAAAGGAGCAGTGATTGCTTCCATTTCTTGTGACTTGTGAAGTTGCGTTGTCCATGATTAGCCAAGATCCATCCACTTCTTTTTGGTCCCGGATCCGTTGTAGAAGTTTTTCAATGAAGATACAGGCGTTTTTTCTAGACAGTCGTGTAACGTTAATTGGAAGGTGTTGAATTTGATTTGAAAAGTGTCGAATTCTATTTGAAAAGTGTATAAATCAATCTGAAAAGTGTTGAATTCTATTTGAAAAGTGTTGAATTCTATTCGGAAAAAATCGAATTTTATTTGAAAAACGTTGTATTTCACCGGAAAATGTATATACCACTTTCAGGTGAAATACAACGTTTTTCAAACAGAATTCGATACTTTTCAAATAGAATTCAACACTTCTCAAATTGATCTCAACACTTTCCAATTGAACTCAACATTTTTCAGATGGAATTCAACACTTTTCACATAAAATCCAACAGTTTTCAAATGGAATTCAACACTTTGCGAATAGAACCCAACACCTTCCAAATATAGGGTGGTAAGAAAGTCTTGAGCCTTACTGCTTGAAAGTTTCAGAGCTTACGACTTTTGAAGTGTACCTAACATGTAGTAGTTGTCAGTCATTCATGAAGCAGCGTTATGATGGGTATAAATAGTCAAACCCTCTTCTTTAACTTGAAATACGACGTCATTTAAACAGGAGCACATTGAAGCCCTCATCTTTAACGGACCGTGACACATCACTGGAGTGATGGTCGCAGCATAAGCGCTGCATTCGTGGAAGACACCACAGCCCTCAGCATCGTCGAGCTCAGGCAATCTCGCTTTACAGCTCGAGAGTCCGGCTTCGAAGGCAAGCCTTGGTTGGGACGGCTTCCTATGGTGGAAAATTCCACTTTTCTCGAAGCTGTCAAATCGGATCCAGAAAAAACACTCGTACTCTAGCAAGGAGACTATAACACACTCATAGTACAGTTACCATCCTGCTCCATGCCCTAGCTACAGAGAAATGCTGAGAGGGCTGAGCTCGGACGCCTGACCGACAGCATGTGGTTCACCCGGACATTCACCGGTCAGTCTCCCCTTCCGCGCTCCGTTGAAAGCAGGTTTGAAAAAGTATAGGTAGGTAATATAAGAGGTGGGAACCTTTTTCTTTCAAATCACGGAGTGTTGGTTTGCTGCCCTCAGCAGAAGCGCTCTCACGGAGGCGAAAAATGAAGTACAGGTTGAAAATATTCTCCAATGAGACTTCGAGCACAGGACAGGAATAATGCACGAAAACACAAAACAAAAGAGCACATGGTCTCTGGTGTTGTAACTCTTCCGCTCTGAAAAGCCGCGGAAGCAATTCGAGAAAAATGGCTAAGAGTGCATTCGGTGCACACTCGCAATGATGCAGCAGGACCCTACATCGATAAAGAGTCTAGTAACAATTTCAAAAAAAAAATGCGGTTGGTACGCGATGGGCTGTACTGCCTATCAGGGACCTTATGGTTCTGGCTAACAATGGTGATTAAATCGTAAAGTAAAATGCACTGTGCACCGAATAAGAAAACAGAGGAAAAGTAGACGTCAAACGGCTCAAGACTTTTTTACCACCCTATAAAATTCAATGCTTTCCAATTCACTTTACACAACTGTTGAAAAAAAACTTCCAATTTTTTACTTTGCTCCAATCAGATCCAGGATGCTAGGAAGTGTTGTAGAAAAAACATCTCACTTCATATGCAGGTCGTAGTTCGCGCCGTTCTGCTCTGTAACTGAACGAACACTATCCTCGATAACTTCTACTAGTGTTTCCCTAGTTGGATTGCTCTGAAGGCGTTTGCTCCGTTGTAAAAGTTCTTCAATGGACATACAAAATTTGGCAATATTATAGGTACCATCATTGATAACTTCCTCTAGGTTCTAGACGAAGGAAATCAATTTGGAAAGTGTTGAATTCTATTTGAAAAGTGTTGGATTCTATTTGAAGAACGTTGTGTTTCACCTGAAAATGGTATATATGTCGAACGAGGTGGCGCAATCTGGACAGCGGCACATTTAGCAAGAAGAAACATAACGCCGATTCGAGATAAGCAGACATACCTCAATGGAGTGAATATATAATTTCCGTAATGACGGTTCTGTCTATTCGGTGCTGGTGCACGACATAGTTGGTGGTGGTCATTATATTCCTGAACAACATTCTCATTCACGTATTCTTTCGACTGTGCGATTGAAGATGACAAACGGTCAGCTGTCGGCAACGGATGAAACCGTCTAAGTGCCGCTTCGCCGTAGCTCCTTTCAAACCTAACTATTTGATATGTAAAATACATGGTCAGAATCAGAACAGGGCGATCTTGATGAGGTTCACAAGACATTTGGAAATTTTGGAAATTAAGAAACTGAATTTAGCGTTCTTCGACCTCTAGGCGACGACTAGGTAATGTAACCGGACTAAGCATAATACATATTTCGCTCTAGATAATTACACCGGTTACGTCTACTCTGTGCTGAACAGCAACAAATTTTTTCATTACTTGAGCTAAATCAAATTTGGACAGCATATTTGAATAAAGGAGCTGAGGCGGTCATTTCAACACCAAACACGATTAGAAAATGTGTAAAGATGGATTTTTGTAGTTTATTTCATTAAATTGTTGATCGGCACATCAATATCCATCAATTGTTTCAAATTTCTGCTTTCGTCGGTGAGGACACCTGTAACGTATGGTAGTTTTTCAACTCACGAACGATGCAGTTTTCAGCAAATCATGGAAATGCCACAGTTTTTTATCCATAATAATGGCTCATCCGCACGTTGTGGGGCGAGTGACCATTGCGCCTCACATAACCAATGGGATCAGTGACTCCTTCATAAGCACGGCATGGTGTAAATAAATTTCTCGCGTAGTTGTGGATAGGGATTAATTGGCTTGTAAATAGCCCTCCAGAGAGACGAAAAACCCCTAGATAAATATAGCATTACTCTCCAGGATCAACTCAGTATAACCATGTCATAGAAGGAGTAACTGAACATTTGTTAAGGTTATTGCATTCTCTCTCAAGTCATGTTAACCTCACACAAAAAAGTAAGCGAAAAAGTTATATCTGAGCAATAAATGTTATCCTCTCTTCCAGCACCTGAATCGCAAGAGCGAAAGGCAAAGGTATGGGCGTTGATCAGTCCGCTCAGGACGCGCCGCGTATTTGTGCTCGATTCATCGTAGAGGCGTAGTGAATGCGTATTTGGCCTGTACAGTGACTTATGGTGGCCAGCCGCTATACCCTGTCAGTGCCTTCACCTTCCTAGACAAGTCTGGTACCAACTTACCCAACCCCGAGGGGAAGGAGGGCTTGGTGAGCTCTGGCGGGTATCGATCGCTCAACCGTGTGGGTGGTGGTAGCGCCTCTTATCACGACATCACATTAAATATTAGGTTGTAAACAAAGTTCTGTCCTATTCCGCACTTCCCTGATGTAATTGAACATTAAATTCGGAGTGCAAGACGTGTAATCGACGAGTTGTGTTTTGCAGGTTAATAAATAGCTCTTCTTCTCATAGAAGTACTTCTTTCACAGTTACTCACGATTCCTGAATTATTATAATGCTTCCAACACAGCAAAGATGAGATGGCTTTTTGGAAGAATTCACTTAACCAGTCCAAACTTTGCTGAATGATAGAGTTGAGCGCTGTAGATATGAACATTTTACGCCTGGAAAGTACACTTTCACAACATACTGTGATTGTCTGGTTTAGTAAGTTTCCCTGAAGAATGCGAATCAGTTGAATTAAGGGCACCATTTGACGGACGTTTGTTCGTTAATCCTTGAATCCAAGAGGAAGTGGGGAAGAAGAAGCCATCACAACTATTATGTGGAAGCGGAGGATCTACGCTTCTTCCAGACCGTTGTCCTCGGCCATCTTAAGCCGCATAAGAGGGTGAATAAACTCGACAATTAATGGCTCACAATTTCACCTAAGCGCGCAGCTGGAGCGAGTGACGGTTGTAAATTCATTCAATCAGGGCGTCTTTTAACCCATTGACGACCGCGTGCTCCCAATGTCCGTGCGTTGGGTCCCGCCGGCGGGACACACGGACAAGAAACGATTTTTGCTACATTTCTAGAAAGCGTTGACGAATGGATACTATACTATTAGAAGAAACGCTTTGCGCAGTTTCTTCACGTCGACTGGCCCTCCAAGATCTTTCTGAAAACGGATTTCCACTGTAAAAAGGTAGTGGTCTCCTTCCTGTCAACTACAACTTTATTAGACTTACAATTTCTTCCTTGCTCCTAGTCAAACGATAAAGAAAGAGGTTTACATCGGGAATATATGCGACATTGGAAAGGTGGCAGCCTAAGCTAGGAACCAACGTGCCCCATTTCTTCTTCAGGACACGCTACATCCACATGTTTCGGAGTTGGCCCTCCAGAATTCAAGCGGACTACATATCGAAACTTCTTCTACGTCCACCACATTCAACGACACTCATTCTACCTCGCTGCCACTTTTTAGGCATCCACGTTGCGTTTGAAGGAAGAGAGGATTAGTAATCCAACATGGTGTCAAAATCGCTTTCATGGATTTTACTCGATGCAGATTTACAGATTTTTTCGCTAGTCCTCTAGCGAAAGATATGCTCTTCAAAACAGCGTTTAGTTTAGGAAGAGGACAGAACTTTGTTTACAACCTAATATTTGCAAATGACCCTCAAAGACGAAGTTTTCGAAACTAAAATCAAGTTTCAATAGTAACAAGTAATTTTTTTGACCCACACCTGGTCGGTGGAGTCGTAACTTTTAACAATCGCTCGAATTTCTTTTTCCAAATTTAGAGCTTAATATGAGGATTGATTGAAGGAATTTACAGGGAACGATTTTACAATGCAGATGTTGGGTTCTCCGGTAAATCTCAATCAAAGCAAACTAGGGTACCTGCCCTGCAGGGTCCCTGCCCTGCACGAGCTAGGGTCCCTGCCCTGCACGAGCTTTTATCTAACTATGTATCAGAGAGGATCCACACCATTAATGTGAACCACTTTTGTTTTTCAACAATATCAGTGCGATCGATATGATGGCAAGATGGCCTCTTCTCGCTCCATCGCAGCCCGCGAGAGTTTCAGACTAATTAACCCATTGACGCCCGCGCGCTCCCTGCCTGACGTTTTCAAAATGATCATAAGAACAATTTTTCTGTGTATATTGTTGATTTTCAAAAATTCCTCATGTAATCGTTGGAAGTGGACGATTTTCAGACCTTTTTTTGAGCTCATTGAGGGGTCGTTCACTTGATGAATATCTTGAAGCTTTGATAAAACGGAAAATATAGAATGGGTAGTAGCTTTGCCTAAATGGACACTCCTATCCACAGTGTCTCCCAAGAGGGAGGAAGCGTAGTCCCTCGCTGGGCCACATGTCCCACGCGACCCTAAAGTGTGGCCCGTCGAAGCGCTACATGGGTAATAACATTGCCCACATGGCCCGTATTATACAGGTCCACGCAGTGCAAAAAGTGTATCCCACCGGCGGGACACACGGTCCACCGCGGACCAAAAGGTGTGTCCCGCCGGCGGGATAAACGGTCGTCAATGGGGTAATAGACAAGGCTTAGTGGAGCTGAAAAAGAGCCTAAGTCCGTATTGGAGTCATAGTAATTTTATTAGATGTTTTCAAACACATCTTCATGTTTTTATGTTATCTAATCTCTTTTGCTTTCTGAGATCTTTCGTTTTCAGATTTTTCAGAAAACAAAATGCAACAAAATTTATTGAAACCTTGCAGCACACTTCAGAGAACTATAACAATTTCATAACGCACTCGAAAGTTTCTCTGAAGCACACTTTATCGGTGCAATATTGCTTGTTTTTGTGAATCTTGTAGCAATCTCTGACACACAACGCTGCTACTTCTAGGCAGGTATCTGAAGCATCGGTTTCCTGAAAATGTGGCTATGCGTCTGGCTTAAGATGGAGTGTGAACTTTTAGTATTGTTTTACCGATCGGACGCTCACACAATCTTTTAAGCGTTTAGAGCCAGGCTGTTTCTCAAAAGTGCGAGCAGGTGGAAAAGATGATGGAAGAGCTTGGTTGCGTCTACGTTCCGCACGAGTTGACGGGCACCCTTTATAAAACACCAACCTTGTTCGAATCTGCAGCAGCGAAGCAAATAAAAACAAAGAAGATCATCCAGACGAAGCTCATGATTTCTTCCTATCTGAATTAGTAGCGTAAAGCACCGCATATATATATATGTATATATATATATATATATATATATATATATATATATATATATATATATATATATATATATATATATATATATATATATATATATATATATATATATATATATATATATATATATATATATATATATTAAGATTACAGTTGCTCAATGTAGCCTCCCTCAGCAGCAATAATCGCTTCCATCCTTGACCAGAAGCGCTCGCAAGCCCTCTACAAGAAAGCTCGGTCCAAATTTGCAAATACTGCTTTAATGGCTGCTCACAGAAATGCGACGTTAGGGTGGCTCGTCTCATTAGCAACTCTCCCAACAACGCTGAAATGATAGTAGTCCATGGGGTTCAAATTCGGATTTTTCTGGGACCAGAACTTCTTGGACTAAAGCATGTCCAAGTTATCGGACAGCCAGTTTTGGACCAAATGGCTCGTGCGCAGTCTTGTTGGAAGACATATGGCCTTCCAGAAGATAAAGCCACTACCCATTGTTCTACCATAGTCATTGAACTTTGGCCACTCCTAACACTGTCGTCAAGTTCCTCAGTGATTGTCCCGGGTCCTCCAAGATCAGCTCCTAAGCCCGTTCCACGGCTTCTGCTGTTCTTGAAAACGTTCTCGCGAATGGGTTCTCGTCGCCGGAGTTGCACAACCCTCCTCGGAAGACTCGTACCTCGCCAGCACATCGTAAATCGTCGATCTCGAGTATCCGAGGAATAGAATGATCTCCGCCCCTGTGCGTTCAGCGCGAACGCTTCCGATGATTGCGGCTCTTCAATAGTACTCCGCACTAGTTGGAAGCATTCAGACAGTTATGAGGGTATCACTATAAACTAGAGGATTTTCACCTACACTATTCCAATCGGGACCTCTGACGAAGTTACGGTACGGCGGGAGAGTTGAATTGAAATTTGTCCGGATTTAACTGGCGCACCCTGTGTATATATATATTTATATTTATATATATATATATATATATTTATATATATTTATATATATATTTATATATATATATACTTTCTGGATGTTTTCCGAAGCTTCTTTAATAGGCGCGCAACAGAAGCTTGAAAAAAACGGCAAATAATTAGTTAACAACCTAATACTTGTAGGAAAAGAGGTGACGTCATTAGCACAGCGATAAATTCAAAAAGAAGAAATACAACGGATACCTGAGATAAATATGCATGCCCTAAGAAGTCATAATTTTCGTAGTGATGCTTTTCTTACTTCTAGCGTACAGTTTTCGGAAACATCGTTTGTGGCGTTCAAGACATTGTTGAGCAACATTCTCGAGGTGTTCGCAAAACATTGCAGATCCTCATCGGATGTTTAGTGTATGGTTGACATGTATTGTTGACAGCCGAGCTTGTCAATAACTAGCGATCAACCTGATCCTTCGTGAATAATTCGTGCAAATTACCTACAGAACGTTGATCACGAGAGACGACCGTTCGGTAGCTCACGATATACGAGAACTGAATGGCAGCTCCATTCTTATCATGCGAGAAATGCGGCAACCGCCACTAGTCATCTTATCATATCCTTTTTCACTAGGATAACGTGCTTGCGCCTTGAAGGCCCTTTCAGTGTGCTGACAGCAGCAGCAATGATGAAAGATAGCCCAGTAGCAACGTGGCAGCGCTGCGCAGCAAACCTGCAGCAGAGGGGGGTTATTCACAGTGCTGCTGCCGCAGCAGCCAGCAGCAGCACAGAATGGTCTCCGTCATTTTTTGCTGCCGCAGCAAATCGAGCAGTAGGCCACGCCAGACGGGACGCCATTCGTGCTAGAGGTCCTAGCACGAATCACCTGAAAATGACGTCAGCGTCGTCAAACACCCAAGGAGTGCTGATGTTGGGTTGCTGCCGAACTCAGCAGCAAACCGGCAGCAGAGCGGTGGTCCTAGATGGAAGGGCTCTCCGCCCCCTCTTTGCTGCTGCTGTCAGCAGCAACACTCTGCATGGGCCTTTAACCAACACCGAGTGATTAGAGAGGAGATGGCTTCGAGCAAATCGACATCAGTTTGTCTGAAGTGATTGTGCAGCATTCTTGAGCAACTTTCTCTCGAATCTGCAAGGCATCATAGCATCCAAGTCGAGTACATGCCCTTGAATATATGGCTACTGGTGCGCTTGACAATGACACTCGATCAACCTGAAACCGCGTGAACGTTTGAAGAAAATTTTCTATCGCCTATTCGCAGGAAATTAAAGATGGGCACACCATTATCCGACAATTGTTTCATTTCTCTCCAGTTTTCGTTAGTGAGGCTTTTTAAGTCTTCATACACTTTGATCGAACGCTAGCCTGAGCTAGCGTTCGATCAAAGTGTATGAAGACTTAAAAACGCAACATGATTCCACAACAAAATTTTGGGCTTATTTCAGATTTAAAATTATTTCAGATGCGAAAAGAGACAGCATAGACTTACGTGTTCTAGAATGTTTGCATAAACAGCAGAAGCGGTGCGAAGAGGACTTCATTTAGGAAAATCTCAAGGCACAACATTAGTTGCAGACTGTAAACCCCCATTTTAATGAACCTCATAAATTCTCTGGCCGTTACCACAACAGAAGGGTAACGACTAGAAAAGTTAAAAAGTTTTGTTCCAAGACGTCGCGGCATGTCACAGGAAGACCATTTAAACATGTAACATGGACTACACACAACATGTTTGTGTGTAGTCCATATCAATTTCACTTGAAGTATTTCACAGGAAGACCATTTAAACATGTAACATGGACTACACACAACATTTGCATTTCATGATTTGCATGATTTGCAAAAATGCACGTATAGCCCATGTCCTGATGTTAAAAGCACAAGTATGTCAACGTGGTGGCGATATGATCTCGAACGTGACCAATGTCTTGATATCAGACTTTTCGAGATCCATGCTTTTCCTTTCGAATCTCAGATCTCCTTTCTAACGGTACTTCCAGCAGGCTTATTATCGTGCTCAATATAGTAATTTTATTCGTTGTATAGAATTGTAATTTTTGCTGTTGGCCCTTATGTAGCGTTCTACGGCTTCTATTGTTTCTACTATTTCCATTGCCTCCTTATCATTTCATGTTCCTTCGTCTTCTTATCACGCTTTAACTAGCTAGTTTTTTTTCGTTGCCTGCGTAGTTAATCATCTCCGGTTATGTCCTTTGTTATCTAAGCATACATTTTTGAATACCACATGGTGCTCTATGTAATAAATGAATTGATGAATGTCGCCGAGTTCTCGTACAGTTTAATGTTCTAAAGTAGGTATTCGACGACCAAAGCATCAAGCCTGGTCGAATGCGTGGCTCACCTTACGACGACAGGCCGTGGAGGATGGGCCAGCTCGAGCCCAGACAGTCCGCAGACGCGCCACAGGCATTGTCACTTGCGTAGCACTGATTACGATTCGGCGCAAACCTTTCTCAATCTCATAAACTATGTAGTTCCGTGACGTGCTACAGCCTTTTCTCCAAAAAAAACCTCACCTACAACCACTGGGATAAGTGGCACATTCGTGAAAAGCGGCGTGAGAAAGGAGTGAATAAGTTTCCTGCGTAATTGTGGATCGAAACTAATCCGTAGACCTGTGGTGAAAATACTTTAGGCAAGGATGTAGGCGTCAATCGGGAGAACGCCGAACACTGGGGAGGATTGGAGCTGGAGCTAGAACTATGAACTATGCAACTGAAAAGCAAAGCGAAGAGATGGCAGGATTTTGCTTTTGTTAATAAATATTGAAAAACTCTTATTCATAATATAACTTTCTTCGTGGGAGGTTTGCGGCGCACTGACCGCCGCTCAGAAGTTGTTCGAAGCCGCGTTTGAGAAAACTTTCTTCAGAAGTCACATCTTTTCGCATTGGCTTTCGCTTTGTCCGGAGGCCTTAAGAGTGAGCATGATGCGATAGCTTTCATTTTTCCGAACATCGATCCATACGTTCTTGACCTTAGGATATACATTATATGAATCATTGAAGAAGACCAAAAAAAGCATGTTCGAGCTGCCTCGGCTGGAAACGCTCCATGTTCTAAACCATGCTGACTGATTGCGCTGGCGGTGCTCTAAACATGGAACGATAACCGTGATTTATTTTGGGTTTTTATTTACTTTCATTTTAGGTTAAAGCTTCCCATCAGGTATTTCTTGTTTATATATCTGGTAACTTATTACCTACATCAATCGAGATTTGTCTACTCATTCAGTGATGCAAAATGGTCTGGACTGTACGAATGAAAATGGAAGGCGCATCGTCGGCCTCGTGTTCACAGCATATTTTATTTCCGTTCGTTGTCGCATCTGAATGTGGGAATCCCCCTTAGCGCACATGATTCCATATTCTGTTTCCTATTTGTCTTTTCTATTCACCTCGATTTGATTCAAGTCGTTGTCTACTTATTGGGAAGCTTACATTTTTTGTTGTGCACGTCTATATGCAATGAATAAATAAATAATTAGATAAATAAATAAATAAATAAATAAATAAATATTAGACAGATAGTGTATATTTCAAGTGAATTCGACAAGCCATGCGACTGCTGAACAGAGGGTGGATCAGCGCATAATTTCCCCTTGTACATATAGCGCTCTACTAATCATACATAATTTCCCCTTGTACATATAGCGCTCTACTAATTCATCAAATGACGTCATTTCTTTTCACCAATCCCTCCGTTCCATTCATTGAATTGGGCACTGGCACCTGATATCAGTGCCACGGCCGGAACGATAAGGCCCACTCGTTGCAACATTTCCCCGTTATTAGTGTTCCCTTCCTCTTCTTTCGCCTATTTTTGACTTCTATCAACTACTTTAAACTGTAACATTACTCCACGGAGAAGAAATCTTCGGATTAGTTACAGTCTTCCGTACCAAATTCTCCTCAGCCTTTGCAACTTCCAGTTGTTCTTGACATGTCAGTAAAGTAATTTGTAGAGTGCCTATATGGATTCGATGAATTGAAAAACGAACTGTCCAAAATTGATGGGTTTCTGCCCATCTCCAACCACATAAATATATGAATTAAATTACTAGAGAGTATACAGTGTTTAGCGCATATCAGCACTCCATGATTTTAAGCATCAGTCTCGATGACTAGATTTCCGATCAAAATTTTCGATTTTTCAGTGATAAAAATTTGAATCAAATTTCCGATTTTGCAGTGATCAAAGCTAAAACTCGACAAGTGTTCTTCCTTTATTCTAGAAGGAAACGCAAAAAACTAGAGAATGAAAAACCCCTCAAGAAGGTCTCAGGATTCGACGCTTTCAGGAAGTTCAGCAAATAGTCGATATCCGCCCTTGCAATTAATGATGACCTTTCTGCAGTCGATCTGCCCTCAATCTCTCGATTTGTGTTCGATACGTGACGAATCTGCGCTGATCTCCAATCGCTATTCAGCCGAGTTTGCCCCGATCCTCAATCGATCGAGTGAACCTTTTTGCTCCAGATCTTACCCGCTCTGGTAGTGGCTGCAGTTTGGGTATCTTTCTCATAATACTTATCCACAGCAACTCAAAACGATTAATGCCCTGTATTGCAGCCAATTATAGCTCTACTTTGGTGAATAATGCTCTGAAGGTCTCTGTTCAGGTTTTCTAGCAGCATAAATTGATCGATTATTTAGCATTGACCGAATTTAAATCTCATGAAAATTAAATATGGGCGCATGGTACCGTAGTAAGAGGCGCTACTGCCGCCCCCACGTTCGAGCGATCGATTCCCGTCCGGGCTAATCAAGAACTTCATCCTTCCGTGCTCGGTAAATTGGTATCAGACTTGTCTGGGTGAGTGAGGCACTGATTTGGTATAGCGGCTGGTCTCCACAAGTCATTTTATAGGCCAAATATGCATTCACCAAGCCTCTACGACTTGAATGGAACACGAATGCGGCGGCGCGTCCTCAGGGGACTGATCAACGCCGGCATCTATACCTTCACCTATTTCGAATAATAGAATAGTTTCATCCTATGATCTTCCATCCGTGACTACAAACGTTAGCAGGGAGCTTTGTCATTCTTGTTTGCATAACTGGGCCATTGTTTAGACAGCCGATGATTGTCGGTTAACTGTGATGTGTCAGTGGATGACTATATGATTTCCAATAAAATGTGCGCGAGCTTTATGTCATTTTCTGACCTACTTCAATCTTCTTCACATCTTTATTCTGCAACTATATAAGTGCATTCTGTGCTTCGCCTTCCTGATTCATCAATATTTACCCAGCCCGTACGCCGCGAAACTTCGAGGAACATATAAGCGCATGATAAATATTAGGTTGCGCCATGGGCAAGGCACGATACATCCCTGCCGTCTCTTCGAGGGTACTCGGAAATTATGTTCGGATGAATTTTCACTGGACTCGTCTCTGGTTTATTCTCTTTGGTCTTTTAACATTTGGACTTGATATTGCAACAGTAATGTTCTTGATGCTCTGCAAAAATATTTGCTCACCATGGTGTAGCGATGAGAATTACAGGGAATGGGCAGTAGCTTCCCATGCCTCAAAATAACCAACTAGGTCGAAAAATCGTTCAAAAATAGCTGGCGTCAGCTGGGTTTTTTTTTCAAAGTTTGGATGTTACGATAAAATCCACGCAACCACAGCTGGCTAACATATTTTAGTACTCTACATTCTTCGCCAATAACAAGTGTCGGTGAGGTTCGTTCGCCAGAGCTTGACCGAGCTTACTTCTCCTTCTTATCGATGACTATAAGACTCTTATCTCTTTCTCTCTAGACCCTACATAGCTGGAGGTTAACGAAGATTGGGAGAAAATCGCGTATATCATTTTGGATTCAGAACAATCGGAAAATTGAACTGTGAAACTGACCGCTACAAAAATCCACCAAACCATTTCACCGTTTCGTCACACATTTCTTATTTAGGACTGACTATTATACCATGGTACGTACTTGTTATAAATGTTCACTTAATTCTTCACCATCACTTATTACATTGAGCACCATGTGGTATAAAAAGAAAAAGAAATGTATGCCTAGGTAACAAGGGATAGGTGGTTCAGTTTTGTGATCATACCCCTTTTGTTTGAGTTCAAAATAGTTGGATTGTATTCTAGAAGAGTTCATATGATTTTAAGCTTGGATGAGGATACAACATTTTTCTGTTGATAAAACACGAAATAGTTGGCAAAGCCTTTCTTGCTACCAGCTCACAATGACTGCCGAAGTTAAGGTCTTTGCTGACCAAGAAACCTAGATCTTCAATCTCTTCTACGCTTCCATTAGGTGAGAGGCCAATTCTATAAGTATTGGAGTAGCCGTTGCGCAGAAAATCGAAGTTTCCAACATAAAGCGACGAGATTGATTTCGTTTTGAAGCACAGCATGGAGTGTGATTCATGATTTCATTGTTTGATCTAAATCAACCCTTTATTAGCCGAGCCAGCCCTTTTTTCTAGCGTGCGAGATATTATAATGAACTGGCGCGGATGTGTCACCTTGGAAACGCCAGTAGTTCTGCAATAGGTCGTCATGAGCACCCTTTGCTCACTGTCCGATTTCCTGTGAACTCGTCCTAATTTTCCTCACTTGTCTGGGAAGGTAGAGACACTACTGACCTGGTATATCAACTGGCCCCCGCAAGTGATTGTATAGGCCAAATACGATCTCGCCGTGCTTCTATAATATTATATAATACTACAGTGAATGGAATTCGAATGCGGCGGCGCGCCCCCAGGGGATTGATCAACACCGACACCTTTACCTTTGCCTTTATTTTACCATTTCCAGTTTATGGAGAGATTGAAGAATGAGCGGTCCTTTGTGGATGAAAGCTTGAACTGCTACAGCGGCTCGCTTATTTTGCTAGTGCGAGTGGGACTGAGAGGACTTGAAGCAACTTCTGTGTGGCTATTCCAACTCCGCGTACAATTGTGTCAATATCTGTCATGCAGTTGTTTTTTTTCTTTCGTCGGAATCGCGAAAAGATCCATTGCATGACAGCAGCATATGGCCGCTTTCGAGTCGAATCTCAGAGGAAAAGAACGTATCGTCGTTTTCATCTTCGGCGGCGCAGCATTCTCCAAGCACCTGGTCGATACTCCATTTCAAAAGCCCTCTTCCACCAACTTTCTTTCTCAGATCACTAATCCTCTTTCCCGCATGCCAAGTTGTGTTGCTATTTTTTGTTATTTTTTATGTTGTTTCTTCATTATTCTCTATCGTTAGTCTTTCTCTCTGTCCTTCCATTTTTGATTCCTGTAATATGACAACTTTAAGCCTCATTGTTAGTCCAAGTAATACAACTACGACGTTCTTCTCAAGTTCTTCTCAAATGCTGTATATCGGTGTCTGAACATTCGAATGAAAAATTCTTCTTTTCACCTATTAATATTCACTGACTGCTTGACGATTTCTATGACCCTATAATCAAATTATCCTCTGAAATTTGCTGCTGCCCAGAAAAATTCTATCGGAGTATTTTACCAATATAGAAGCCTATGCTTTTTTATTCGTTTTTAAATGCTCTAAAACTTCAGTACTCCAGTCTATTTCATTCCATCGCTTATGTGAAAAACATAATTCAATAGTTATGTCCGTTGAAGTACAAAACGAATATAATGAGGAGAAGGTGACCATTAAGCACACAAAGAGTGCTTCAAATATCGTCAATGTCCGTTTTATTTCGGTCTCAAACATTTCATCTTCAAAGTGTCACACTGGGTCATCGCTCTCATTCCAAAAAATATTCACGGACACTTTTTCATGAAATAGGATTCAGATTCATCTGCTGGTGTGCTACTCTGACTTTTGATTTAGGACACTAAATTTTCTATTCCTACCATTATCAGTAATTATAGAACAGGCTCTTCACAAAGGTTTTCAGTTGTTGAAGTTCACAATACCCCAATTTTTCAGATAATTCCCGCGTTTTTGAAGCCGTTTCTTTCAATCTTTTGAAGAAATCATGTTTCAGAAACCATTGACTCTGACTGTTTTTCGCCATATTTTAAAATATTAAAGGTTTCTGTCTCTGACCAACAATAGAAGGAACTCTTCAAATACGAGCAACAAATCCTGTCAAATTTATCAGCACAATTTGGCCTATAACTAAGTCTATCGGGAGTTGCTCATCGCGATCCCTTTGCCCTTCTTATCAAGAGCTATTCGAGGCAAATGGTTCACTCCTTAAACCTTTATTCACTAATCCGATTATGAGGTAGAACTGTCGCAAAGCTATGACAGATCAATAGTTATACTTTCTTATGGAAGCTTTTGAGATTATGTGACACAAGATAATATGGCTTCATTTTGCTCTGGTCTGAACGTACTTTTTAATTCTATTTTTTCAAACTTCAGTAATTCAACAAAATTCAGAACAGAGCATTTTCCATTCGAACTGCATTGTAAAGTGGATCAAAAGGAAGTATAAAGCAGCGAGCACTGAACTGGCGTGAGGTACTGAAACGGCCAATAGCCTATATTTTGACGAATTTCTTTTATATTCGATCGATGATTTTTGTTCTTCAAATTTTTGTTATTATAATTTTTGTTCTTCAGTCGAATACAATCAATGAGATGGTCCCGGGCGTTCGTACCACTGTATGCGATCATTTTCTGCTCGATGACGTACGTCTTTCTAGCACCACGTCATGAACCTGAACCTGAGCAGCGTACTATTGCTTCTAAATTCAGGAACACAAATAAGGTCCGTTTTTTTTCAAAATTTCCAAGTTCCACCGGAAATCATTTTCTTTGGAAAATTACACCACCATTTTACATTGCCGTTTCTCGTTACAGCAAGTCGTGATATTCGCCGCCACGAAGTTCTTCGGTATGGACATAACGACTGAGCGATTTTTGTCTGTTTGTACGTCGACAAAGGTGTGTCTCAATTATTTGATCAGATGGGTGCTGTGGCACAGTGGTAAGAGGAGCTACCAACACCCGCACGGTCGTAGTGATCGTTCCCCGCCCGAGTTAACCAAGTCTTCCATTCCTACCAGGAGTCGGGTAAGTTGGTACCACACTTGTCTGGGAAGGTGAAAACACCGACGTGGTGTAGCGGATGACCTCCACAAGTCATTGTATAGTCCAAATGCGCATTCCCCAAACCTCAGGATTCTGAATGGAACACGAATACGGCGGCGCTTCTCTACGGATTCAAAATCCCCGCCAAAAAGGGCGGCGACTGAATCATGCAAGAGAAAAATCGATAGAGGGAGAAAAGCGCTACAGAAAGGCTTCATTGCATTCTTTTTGATAAAACTGCTTACTGTTACATTCCGTCCGAATTGCATATTCGCAATGTCAAGAAGTTGTGGAACAAACAATTTTGTGCACTAAATGCCCGGCTACCTGTAAATCAGCAAGGTCCGTTGGATGAGTTGTAATAATTTCAAGCTCGTATGTATGTCCAAAAAATAAATTTCGCCAATTTTTTTGTCAGCTTCCATCAACCGCAAGTGCTCCATTTAGGGTTTCTGTCGCATCACGGAGAATCCGGCCGATCTCAACATTGCAGATGCTGTTCTTTTCCATAATGCTGACTACAATGCTGCACTGGTGCCCAAGCCACGAAAATCAAATAGGCCGCACGTGCTCTGGAGTCTTGAGAGTCCTTCTAACGACAGATTTCGTCCCGGACCAAGTTAGTGGTGTTATTCGCCCTTTACGCACCGTGAAAGAATGGTTCGCGCTCAAAAACTTTTCATTGCACACTTCCACACTAATAACACAGACTAATGCACTAATAATACTGAATGTCAGTCTCTTCTTCCTATTTGCATTTGACTTCTTTAGGATATTTGCGGACTGGTGGTGTACTCTCTTTATGCAAGTTTAAACTTACGTAGTCAATCAATCTATCAAACAATCAGTCAATTTGTTAGGACTATGAAAGACCTTCGTTAGACAAGAAGGAACGAGAAACTAAATCTTTCGAACACTGAAGCAAACACTGCAACGTAATTTAACACTGGATAACACTGGAGGAGAGCAATCTTTACAAGGCTTTGGAAGGATCCAAGCCTCAGAAGGAGGGACAATGTTGCTCTTTAGTGTCAGGGTAAAATGTTCAATGACCCAGCCCTTACTGTAGAAGAATGGACCCTGACTCCTGTTCTCGGTCTTGGATACCATATTTCGAAGGGTATTTCTCTGGTTTTTGATGGAACGAGTTTATCAAATGCCAATGGATTTGTACAGAAGCGGCGTGATCATTTTTCGTCGCGATTACAGCGGTTGAACAAATAATAGTAGTACCAAGTAATAGTGCCGCGCAAACGGTACCTTTTACCTTTATTCTCTAGGGGAAATCTTCATTTATCTTCCCTCTGCTTACGGCAAATTATTTCCAGTTTGTGTCTCTTCAATTTCCTGCTATTCTTTCTTCCACTTTGATGCGTTATGGCATTCTCCAAACTCAAAATATAGGAGTGACCATTCGCAAGGATATTATTAGTGACGGAGCTCCTCTTTGTTACCAATACCACTTCCTCTGATGACTTGTTGTTTTTTCTCGTCTGTTGATCTATGTTGTTCTACTAACGCGTTTTTCTTATCCAATAGCACAACCATGTTACGATGTAATGATAAATAAATAAACAAACAAACAAATAAATAAATAAATTTATAAACAAAGAATAACATATAAGGATGGAAACGTGAGGAAAATGATGCGTATCATCGATGATACCTATATTCACTTCACTTTTAGATGTGATCAATTGGACGATGACGTTCCGTCGTGATGCGAACATATGGTATCCATATGGTCATTTTCGAAAACTAAAGAGTCCAGGTAGGTGGATTTCAAATTTTTCACGTGAAGTCATTGTTTTCATCAATAAGAAAATAACATTAATGAAAACTAAGATAAATTATCATTAAAAATATTACTATGATTAATGTCAACAAGAGAAAAATAAATAGCAAAAAAGAGCCAGCAGTAAAAGTAAACATGACCGCCACTTTCGACCCTGCTTTTACAAGCATAGAACATATGTATAACTGCACGAAAACGCCGTAGAAAAGGGTTAAAATCAAGATACAACAGGCATAATAGAAAATAGTGCGCTAAATTGAAGTTACTATGGCGAGGTGAAAAACGAATACGAATACATCATACATAGACACTAACAACGACCGAAAAATACTACTCCTTGAAATTCCAGTAATATTACCGCTTTTGTGCGGGTTACTAGGATAGGATGTTGCAATGATGGTGCAAGGTTTACTGGAAAAATCACATCTCAGGCGGAATTCGAACCCGCGTCTCAACCTGTGCACTCGTTGCAACATGGTACTCCTTGATCGAACTTTCGATAAAACTTTCAAATTTACAATTATAATTTGGCATTTCGAGATATTGCTGATAAAGTCTTCATCACTCGAAAACTAATGCTCCAATAAAGTTTGTTTTCCGTGTCGGATTCCTATCAGGACTATGATTCCCCAAAGGCCAAAGTAGGAATAGGGTAGTACTTCGAAAGTAGAAAAACTGGAGAGAAAATGAATATAACTGCAACTTTTCAGTGGATGTAGACTACGACGAGATCTGGGATATGAAAAACGACTCAAAAACGGCAGTGTGGCTTGCATCGAACTGCTTTGCGAAGAACTCTCGGACCGCGGTCGTAGACATGCTCATGAAGCAAGGACTACATGTAATTTCTATTGCCATTGTTTCAATTAACTGTGTACGGAATGCTTAATTATACAGAGAATGGAAATTACAGAAAAATATTGGTGAAATTTGAATGTTTAACGAAACATCGTGAAAATTTCCTGGCTTTCCAGATTGATCGTTTCGGAAGATGCGGATCTCGTCCACCCGGCTGTGACGGAGTGAATCGCCAAGGTGATCCTTGTGTGGCAGAGCTTGTGAAGTTGGTTTTTTAAATTAATTTTCACTGTTTGCTATCCTAGTCAATGATGCAAAAACACCACTTGATATTTTCTATTGTAATATGATTCAAAAGGTGTTAAATTTACTTTCTTACGACCAAATGTAGTTCCGCTGCTCTCCAGGCTTATAAGTCATACGTCAGACCTACTCTTGAATATGGGACAGTTGTTTGCGGGCCGCATAAGTGAAAAAAACACTGAAATGCCCAAAAAGGCCCAGAACGATTTCATTAATAATATTATAATCAGGTCATGGCTTCATTCCTCCATGGCTTCATCGCATACGCAAGCGTGAAGAATCTAAACCACAACTCTTGAGCCCTTGCTTTGAGGAGGAAAAAGCTTGATATTCTCATATTACACAGCATAGTTCGGAGTCGCACTGTCCTTGATTTCTATCAATTCTTTCTAAGTCCATTACTAGAGGAATTTCCTAATAAATTACAGGTCACTTTTTTTTCCTCAACACGGTCTTCCGAACAAAAGTGCGACTTAGCAAAAGAGGGGAAATCCCTGCGAGTATTAACTTATTGAGCGGTTGTGCAGTGGTAAGAGGCGTTGCTGACACCACTACGGTCGATCGATCCCCGCCCGGGCCAACCAGGTCTCCCATACCTCAGGGGTCGGTAAATTGGTACCAGACATTGCCGGGAAGGTAAAGGCACTGACTTGGTATAGTGGTTGCCGTATAAGCATTCACCATGCCTCTACTATTCTGAATAGAACACGTATGCTTGGCGCGTTCTTAGGGGACTGATCAACGTCGAGACCTTTACCTATACCCTTAACTCATTCAAGAGCTCCTCAGGCTCCACACCACCAATACCGACCAAACATTTTTTGTCATTTCGGCTTTGATTTTTAGGCCGTACAAGTTTTACATTGCGTTGGAGAACTCAAATTGTCAGGACTATGTGACGGAGAAGTTCTACGAAGCGCTCATCAGTCGTATGGCCGTCCCAATTGTGCTGAAGAAGGAGATCTACGTCAATGTTGGGGTAGGTGTTCGAAGTAGGCATTCAAATACTCCACTGTCCGTTCATATCTAATTTCAGAGACAAGCTTACTGATCCAAAGTTTTTCAGTACCTTGTTTAGGCTCCAAAGGACTCTTTCATTGCTATTAGTGACTTCAAAACCATTTCCGATGCGGTGAAGTACGTGAACGAAGTAGCTGACGACAAAGAGAAATACCTCGCCTACCACAAGTGGAGGACATCCTATGAGTGCGTGATTTTAGTTCGATCAGCAAATTGAATCTCTCATTCAGAAGCTGAAATTTGTCAAAAATTGATTTTCATGGGATGTAATGGAGAGTTCGGAAAAACAGCAATTCTGTGTAGAAACTTTGTACACGTAGTTGATGATTTTTAGACGAAACGCAGTTGTTCTCCGGTAGCAGTTGAATGGGGTGACTCCAGTCGAACATTCCAGCCCTCTAACAATTCTTTTAAAGAGCGATACCGGAACACAACGACGATACGGGATTCTGTGAGCTCTGTCGACGGCTTCAACAGACCTCTTTGAAGCCCAATTCCTACGAGGATGTTCGTGACTGGCATTCCAGGGATCAGTGCGACGACTCTTATGCCATGCGATATTTACGGTAGGATCTGTAGTTGTTAGAACACGGAAAACGGGTGAACTGCTCGTATTTCACCGTGATACTGGTATCTGTTAAAGCCGAAATGCATGTTTGTTTTGCGAGATGCAGCTGTTACCTGTACATAAATTGTTGTCACTGCTTCTTTGTAGAACTAAATATTGCATCACTAATAGCTCCAGTGACCAGCGTTTGGGAAAAGCTGGATAAAGAAATTGCTTCGAACACTGCAATGACGAGTAGAACTACACGCTCATTTAACCCCTTCACATTTTTAGCGGCGGTAACGCAGCTATGATTAAGCAGTAAACCAATACATGTAGAGCAGGAAAAGGGAGGGAATGCGTATTTTCGAAATAGATGCGCGCGGTTTTGCCGCCGTCCATTGGAGGATCAAAAAATCATAAAAATGAAAACGGATGTCCCATTCGTGATCAGCGCCGCTGATAACGTCTAAAAGCGAAATCATTTGATCAAGGTCAGATCCGTTAAGGGCCCTGTCAGACTGTACTGCGGCAGTGAATCAAAGCAGAGCAGTAAAAAAGGAGTGCGCGTATTTCCGCAATAATTGCATGCTCTCCGGTCGTCCACTGTACTGTCGTTGGTCAAAAAATCATTCAGCGCATGGTTAGCAAAATCATTTGTTCTAATAAAGAAATTAGAAACCGGATACTGCGATACTGCGGCGTGCCGAAGGTCCCTATTTTTCATCATTTCTGCGGCAGCTGCGCAGTAAAGTGTGAAGGAGCTTTAAGACGGATTTTGCTGCTGCAACAGGGGATGACTCGGGACATTCCTTGATGCGGCAGCCACCGGTCAATATGTTTCATCAATACTGCGGCAACAGCGCATCAAGGTCTGGAGGGTCCTTCAGGATAGACAAGAGACACAGCAACGCAGTGGCGCTAGCACTGCGATCACATTCATGCTTTTGCTGTGACAGTGCGACCGCATCGCTGCTACAACAGGAGTAATTGGGGTCACTGCCAGAAGGACGTGGAGTGTGTGGTATCGTCTGCAAAATTCTTGCGCCTCATTGCACCATGACCATAGGGCGCTGCTGCTGAAATGTGCCCACCTTCCTTGCTATTGCTTTTCCTTTGTTTCGCTGCCACAGTAGAGTGTGAAGAAGCCATAATTAGCCCACTTGGAAGCAAATTAAAATAAAAACCACTTATTGCTGCCGCTACAATTATTACTGATATCTGGCACTTTTCTTTTTTTCTAACGCTGTCTCGTCTGTCTTCAGGATTGTTGCTGTTAATCCTTTTCTAATCGACGCGTCCAGAACCGACTCAGGCTCTCAACAAGATTAAGAGATATAAGTCCTATTAGAAGTCCTTTCAATCGAGAAGGCGGTCTCAGTTTTGGCTCGCGAACTCGATATCAGCGAGCGCCAACGTAAGAGGCGTTTAGGATAGATGGCATGTATCGTCCCTTGGGGTCAACCACAAAGAAAAATGTGCGGACCCAGAATTGGCCTTTTTCATCGACCTATGTGAATATTACCTGGCTGACCGTGCCTTATGAGGTCACGTCGATGGTGTATATGTAGAGTTGCAGAGTTTTCTAACATAGACTATTCCTTGTGCATGGTTTTATTTTCCTTGAGCCCCAGAATAATTTTCTTTATGACGAAAAGGTGTATGGGTGAATATAAGTTCGAATATAAGTCGTAGTATAAGTATAAGTGAATATAAGTCTGTCGAATATAAGTTCGATCTTCCTCGATTCAACTATTGCGAAAACACTGAAATATGAATCGTATAGAAGTGATGCGTCAATCTCGGTCTGTCTGTGTCTGTGTTAACATAATCCTGTACCACTACGTGGTTTCTTCTACCGCGACATGAAGAAATTATTTGAAATTTATTGCCAACCAACGTTATTATCATAAAAAGTATTTATATGATGAGAGAACAAGAAAAGTAACATACACTATTATGAAGAACCATGCTGGAGTATCGAAGGGAGGGATGGCAATGGGACTGCTCTACAGAGAACAGGTCAAGTGTTCTTATACCTCCAAGAAGAGGAGTGGATTCGTAGTTATAACAATCATCCTTGCAGATTAGGCAAATATTCACAGCAAATGCATTCCAACTCGTTGCGGTTTACAAAATATTTCCATGTGTTATGGAAAGGATACCATTGTTGAAACTCACGCGACAGCCGGGTTACCCGGCCGAACGTCCGGAAGTGCGGCCTGCAGCGAAGCCATATTCACGCAACCGCTCCCAATCTCGGTTATTGAGCCGGTGAAACCGCTTTTCCTGAAATCGCAGTTTTCTGAATAGAGACAAAAACTACGATAATTCCGAACCTGAATGACCTTCGAGGCGATTTCAAGGCGTTGGCAGTAAATTCAGTGTCATTGTGGCTCTGGTTGTCGCTCGAGACTTGATGCGTGCTACCACACCTAGAAGAATACTTTCTATAGTTGTGACTGAGTACCAATATATAATTAGTGAAAAAGAGATGGAAGGTCAAATGAGCGAAGTGGTTACATTCCTGGACGCGCCGTACATTCATATGTCATCCAGGACTGAGGAGGCTTGGTGAGGCCGAATCTTGCCAATATCAGGATTTCTGGGGGAACTACGGCTCAAATCAGCGTCGCCACCTTCCCAGACAAGTCTGGTTCCAATTAAGACGACCCAAGAGGATATGTCGGTGGAAGTCTTGGTTAGCCTTGGCGAGGTACGATCGCTCATGCTAATGTCAGTAGCGCCTCTTGCCACTACTCCTCTAGCCGCTATTTTATTCTATGTTGAAACTATTGGCCACTATTTCCGCAGCCAACTTGGCATTTCTGAACGGTAAAAGAATAGGATTTGAACCTTCAGAAATTTTCAAAGTTGCTCACCTCGAAGGCGATAACAATTTTTGAGACGAATCGTCTAGAGAAGCTCTACTTGAAGGACGAGATGGAGTCATGCTGCCGCGACGAGGTGCCGCTCGAATTCTGTCCACCAGCGCGGCCACTAGAATCGTCCATGCCCGGCAGCCCTCTGGGTATCCTCGAACACAGTCCTGAAAATGGAAAACGATGAAACCAAGAATTATAAAAGTAATGACAATGGTAAATTGATCGGCGTTGATACACGAAGCGTGCGACATCGGAGGCTCGTGCAGTCATCGTCGCACGCGGCGCGCCGTCATCACGCGCGGAAATCGGTGGTCCAGGACCGTACTCACTTTAATTGCTTGAAAACGAAGAAAAACCAAGATATGGAGATTTGTCAAAAACACCTTTGCGTAGAGCGACGTTTCTTCTTACGAGAGGCGTTTAAGGCTTTGAAAAATCTTCTACGCAGAAAAAAATGAAAGGGGGCGAAAATGACGCCTCAAGTTTGTGGTTTTTCTTCAATAAAATTCTAGAAGCTCAGCATTTGAATCTCTTTCGAACGGCATACAAGACTCTGTGAATGCCTCTGTATACAAAGCACCAGTCGCACACGAATGTAATTCACACCTCTTGGACACGCCCCCATTGGACCACCTAAAAAATAATGAAAGCTAAGAGTAACAATAAACTTCAATACATCATTTTGTAGGAGAAATCTTCCTCTTCCAAGTGGCAATTGAGCGGTTGCGAGAACATAATTTGCTTGAGAGTAGAAAAAATTTATTGTCAATGAGGCCGCTTTTCTAAGTTTGCATGTTACTTTGCTGATGGAAAAATTCACTAAATTTCAGGCCCTCATCAAAATGAAACTGGCATATGTACACCCTTACCACTTTCCGTTAACCGTAGAAAAATCACTTCAAAAGCCTCAGTCCCTAAAGAGTTACATGCAAAAAAGTGAAAACGAATACCTTTTTGGCCGGCGCTGCATATGTAATGTACCAATCTCCCTTATAATGGTTGATCAGTTCCTTACGTGTTGATCATTCCCATTCGTGTTCCATTTAGATTCGTAGATGTATGTCTTTGGCCTATACAATCACTTCGCGGGCCAGCCGCTATACTAAGTCTATTCTTCACTCTCCCAGACAAATTTGCCCGGTCCAAGAAGGATAAAAGGCTTGGGCACCCGGGCCGGGAGCGATCGGTTGCCATGTTGGAGCAATTTACCTGTATCACGACGATATCGACGAAATACTCTCCAACTTTTTCCCAATGAGATGAGCGAAATCCGTACTGCTTCAGATAGGCATGGCTTCGTCCTTAATATTCATCCATCTTATATGAAGTTGCTCTTCAAAAGTCTACGGCCGCCTATCAACTCACCGATGTGGTCAATATGTTCGAGAATGCTGTCCGGATCATTGTCAAGATTTTGTACAACCTAAAAACGCGGGACTACTGTAATATTGCATACTACGTTACTCTTACTACTGCTCTTGATGCCAACAAATGTGGAAGTGGACCTTATATCTGCTAAATAACTTTTACAAAATACTAAGACTAACCTGTGAAACGAGTGAGACGAAAAAATGTGTGTGGTCGCGCAGGGTAGCGATTGATTCCTTAGATCTTCTGAAAAAACCAGAATTTGGAAGGGCTCCATAGACAACAATAAATATTTACAGTAAAAATGATGGAATACCTTCGCTCGCATCTGTCATGCATCGTTTCTACGAAAGCAGCGTTGTAGAATATGTTCCGGAGTGATGGATCCTTCTGAAAAGTGAAATCGATAAAGCAGTTGACTGCCGAGAGAATGATAACAAACAGAAAATAGTAAATAGAAAAAAAGCTCAGAAAATGTTTCAGCGGCCATTTGTCCGTTGCTAGGTTAGAGATGGCATCTACAACTATTTGTTAAGCCCTGAGGGCAGGGCAGGACGCGGCCATCTGTACAATTTCTTAACTTGTTTTTTGCAGAGTTCTGACTCGGTTCGTCCAGGAAGACGAAATTTGAATTATTCTGCAGCGCTAAATAGGCCCTGTTGGAGTACCTGTTGAACGTTCTTTGCAGAATTGCCTTGAAAAAGAGCTTCAAAGGCGCGAGCCGTGTTTTGCTTTATAAGTGCGATTTTCGGTGCAAATGTCCTCGATGAGCGCCCATAAACAGCGCTCCCCGGGGAAAGCTCAGTCGAATTGGCCCTATTACCGTTGGCAAAGTTCAGGGAGAACTCTCCTCTCGAGAATTCCGTAGGGAGTGATCGGCATCTGTTTTCATTCTCAAAATGTACTCTAATATTGTTCGAAAGTCCTTCACTTGAACTAACCGAGAAAGAAAAATAGGCTCAATGCCTTTAGGCGGACTCCATCACAGCTTTTGAAGAGTTATAGGAACCAATAACCAAAGGCAAAAGAGCTCTGATTCCGATGACATACAGCCCAATAGTCTGGGGCCGTTATGCATAAGATTACGATGATTCATATAATCTCAGAATGTGTTTGGTAATATTCAGTTCATTACATTTGCTAACAAAGAGCCGCAGTTTAGGAGCTCAGGCTCATGTTCAGAATGATTCAAGATTCAACCCCGTTCTAGGCAGAAACCTTGGTCTTATGAAGAAATAGCCTGAAAGAGAATTGAGAAATACGTAGTATTCGGGTATTTTCATCCTGTATACATTTTTTGACCTTTTGACTTGCTTCTTCCGTCTTGTTTTTCAGTTTTATCAACGTTCTTTTTATATGTCATCAACATGTGTTGAACTACAGGGTGCGCCAGCTAAATCCGGACAACCTATCTATTTTTCCTCTATTTTTCCAGACATTTTACCTCTATTTTTCTAGACAACCTTACAAGCACAAAATACAACTCGAATCCAGAATCCTTCTGCATATTAGTAGAGGGGTATATTAAGATTACACTTGCTCAATGTAGCCTCCGTCAGCAGCAATAATCGCCTCCATCCATGACCAGAAGCGCTCGCAAGCCTTCTTCAAGAATGCTCGGTCCAAATTTGCGAATACTGCTTTAATGGCGCTTCGCAGAAATGTGACGTTAGGGTGCCTCATCTCATTAACAACCCTCTCAACAACGCTCCAAACGTAGTAGCTCATAGGGTTCAAATTCGGGTTTTTCTGGGACCAGAGCTTCCTGGACTAAAGCATGTCCAAGTTATCGGACAGACAGTTTTGGACCAAATGGCTCGTGCGCCGTTTTGCTGGAAGACATACGGCCTTCTTGAAGATAAAGCCACTACTCACGTTGTTCTACCACAGTCATTGAACTTTGGCTAACTACTAACACTGTCGTCAAGTTCCTCAGTGATTGTCCCGGGTCCTCCAAGATCAGCTCCTGAGCCCGTTCCACGGCTTCTGCTGTTCTTGAAACACGTTCTCGCGAATGGGTTCTCCTCGCTTGAGTTGCAGAACTCTCTCCAGTAGCCTTGTAATTCGCCAGAACATCGTAAATTGCCGATCTCGAGTGTCCGAAGAATCGAATGATTTCCGCCCCTGTGCGTTCAGCGCGAGCGCTTCGATGATTGCGACTCTTACGTTGTACTCCGCACTAATGGGAAACATTTATGCCGTCTAGAGGGTATCACTATAAACTGGAGAATTTTCACTTACACTATTCCAATCGGGACCTCTGACGAAGTTACGATACGGCGGGAGAGTCGAATTGAAATTTGTCCGGATTTAGCTGGGGCACCCTGTACATAGTTACTCTCGTAACTGTTTGAACTCGAGCCGCGCAATTTTGACTAGTTTGTTACGAGAATTAATTCTCCAAATGTGCTCTCCACATGTCATGAATGTTATAAAATGAACTAAATATATGGAATAAATAGAGGGCTCAATTCGTCCCTTCTCTTATGTTAAACATTAATGTTATAGCTGAAGAGGGTGTCGGTATCGGCGCCCAACCCAGGTTGGGCAGGTCGGCTGATAGAGGGAAGTTGTCACAATCACCAATCTAGTGGAAGGAGGTGGCGCCCACAACCTGTTGACGTGTAATAAGTCGAATCAAATTGCTAGATCTTTTATGACTAGATCCCTCCCAATTTCATTATAACAACGATTAAAAACAGAAAAGTGTGTTTCTTGTACGAAAACTCAAAGTCCACAGTAAATGTAACGAAGGAAAATTATCCCACGAAAACAAAGTGGCGCAAAACTCACATTGTCCAATTTTTCCCACACTCTCTCGACGAGATTGACGATTCCTCTGCAGTTTGACCGTGGCGGCTCGCACAATCTGGACCATGTCATACGCAGCGCTCGAACTTGCTCCTTCTTCAGATTCCAGAACATTGCCTGAATGACAGCATCACCCTTCATCACTATCTAGAATGTCCCTCTTAGAACATTATTCTTTCTTTTTGTCTTCGATAGAATTGTCACCAATAATTTCTGATGTTTGATGCAGATTCTCTCACGAAAACACATCCGGCAGTGGGAATCTCCCAGAAATTGAGACGAATTGCAATTCACTATGCCAAGAATGACGGAATCCTATGGAGGTGGCCAGTAGGCTAGACAAATCGGTTTATTGTTCGATGTGGCTTCCCCTAACTTGCGTGACGACGACGGCTTAGTCGTCAAAAGCACCCGCCTACAGCTCAAATCACCCTCTCGTACTCGTCCACAAACACTTGGAGCGGTCAACAAGAGTGGAACCGATGTCTATTTTTAGATGTTCAGCGATTTCAGAGAACTACGAAAATGCAGTGCAAAAACGAGACAAAACTGACTTGAAAGGATTTATTTCTAGAGCTGCTTTCTATGTTCCTTTATGACAGTGGTGTCTTACTCCTTTTCTTTTCAACAAATGCAGCCAGATTATGACCCCCCGCAAAGCTACTTACAATCTCACAAAAAATTGACAGAAGTATTCCCCAAAAAGGTAAAATAAAAGAGCCCTAGCATTTATTCCGATAAAATATCATCATGAAACCTACTTTCATGAAACATTCAAGGAGGCAAAAACATATTTCCTTAAGAATATTCGGAACCACACTGTGTCAGCCTATGAGACCCTGTCAAGAAAAAAGGAAAAATTTTCGTTACAGAAAAAAAACTTGCCAAAGTGTTGAATTTGAACGCCGGTACGCTTCCGCTGCGTTTTCTCATCATTGGCACTGTGAGAAGAGAGTTGCTGTTCGGTGTGAGCAGTTGGTCACTTGGCGTGGTAGATCCCCTACGTTGTTCCGAGCCGACAGATAGCATACTGCTCGATCGGTTCTTCTAAATCAAAAAACTATCTATTATATCAAGACACGTTGCTTTTCATTTTATTCTGCAAGAGTATTATACTATGAGCTCCATTCCGCATAATTTACCAGCTGCTCGCCTTTGTTATAATATAACATTTCTTACAGGTGGAGATCACGTCATGTGGAGAATTATTTCTCGTAACAAACATATCAAAATTGCGCGGTTCAAGTTCACTCAGTTATGAGATATGGTATTGTTATGGTTGTTCTCAATAAGGGGTAAAAAATTGAGGTAAGTATTAGGGTCACTCAAAAGTTCGTGTGCATTTCAGGTTTTGACGTCCTTTATTCATAACTGAAGAGAAACAAATAAAGATCAATACGGTTATCGTGGGTAATCACAATTCTTTACCGGATCACCGGCAATGAAATGAACTTGACCGTGAATACCTTGTTCGCTGTTTACTTGTTCTTCTCGAGGTATAATTGAAAAAAAGTCAGAATCTGAAATGCACACGAACTTTTCGGTCGCAGCGCGTTCGAATTCTCTAGCATTAACATATTTGCCGACGGTGAACGAACGACTGAATATTATAGTTCGACACACAGCCAGGATTCACACGAGTTACTTTCGGTCTCTTATCATCGCCATTCCTACTGGCAGCGACCACACATTTCCACTTAGATCAATACAAAGAGGAGGCAGACCTAGTGAAGGAGATCAAAGAAAATCTTTATGTTGACAATCTACTGCTAACAGCAAATACAGTAGAAGAAGCCGTCAACATATATCGGAAAACGAAAAGTATGTTCAATGAGCTGAAGATGAACCTACGCGAGTTTGGATGCAACGACGCAAACGTCAAATGCACGATACCCGAAGTCGACAGGTCCTCGGAGAACGTCCCAAAAGTATTGGGAATAAAATGGGACACATTTGAAGATGAACTACTGATCGAGTGCCGGATACCAGAACAGCAGGAAGTCACGAAAAGAACAGTAGCAAGTGCAATCGCGTCAATCTATGATCCCATGGGATGGATGGTACCGTTACTACACAATGCGAAAATTTTCATGCAATCATTGTGGCAAGACCAAGTCGATTGGGACACTCCATTGCCCGAGGAATGGGTGGAAAAGTGGAAAACAATATGCCAAGGTATGAACGGATTCCAAACAAAGATCCCGCGCAAATGGCTCGATAAAGGAGCAAAAGCAAGTATAGCCACGTTCGCCGACGCGAGTAATCAAGCACTAGCCACCTGCACTTACCTCTGTACGGAAGGAGCCAGTACACTAATTATGGCTAAAGGAAAATTACCATCGTTGCAATCGAAACCAACGATACCGAAGATGGAGCTTAACGCGTTACTACTAGCTTCGCGTCTCACAAACGCAGTCGTAACGCAGATGACTACGGTAGTAAAGATTGAACAAGCCGTGATCCTGTCGGACTCCGAGATTGCATTGAACTGGATCCGAACAGGAGGAAAACAAGGTATAGGACCGTTCGTAAGGAATCGAGTGCAAGAAATCAGAAACCTTGTAGCCAACTTGGAAGACAAAGGGCTCGCCGTAAAGCTCGGACATATATCCTCAGAAACAAACCCGGCAGACGGTGCCACTAGAGGACTAGATAAAATCGAGCTGAAGGAACATTTTTGGTGGAAAGGACCACAGTTCCTCGCCGACAAGAGAAGCAAATGGGAAGAAGCATTCAAACTGATACCGCTGGAACAGTCTAGATATGAGGGAAGCGCTAATGTGGCAATTGAAAGTGTCACGGAAGACAAGGAAACCACTCCTTCAGATTTATTCCAGAACATCCGCTTTGAGAAATTCTTCAGCATAAAACGCGTAGTAGGTTACGTACTTCGCTTCGTTCGCGTAACCGCCTCAAAGGTCAGGCGAAGGACCGTACACCCGATAAAGCTGTCACCATTACTGCAAGTGAAAGAAGAGACCTTCAGCTACGCGTTAAGTGCTGAAGAGATGTCAAGAACGAACATGATGCTGGCGAAACAACATCAAATAGCACACGTTACACCAGCCATAATCAAGTCCTTACATCATCTCCATCTCTATTCGGATGAATGTGGAATCCTACGATGTAGAGGAAGACTGGGCCTCAGCGAATTGAGCCCAAACGCGAAATTTCCAGTACTGATATTACAGAACACATGGCTAGCTAGGCAAATTATAAAAGAATGCCACGCTGATCTACACCCCAGTATAAGCCATACCATGTGCCGGATACGTCAAAACTATTGGATTCCGAAACTACGAGTACAAGTCACACAGATGATAAGACGATGCCTACCATGTCAACGACTAAACAATCTACCATACAAATATCCAGAACAGACCGATCTTCCGTCGCGTAGAGTAAAACGATCGAGACCGTTCAGTCATGTAGGACTCGACTACTTCGGACCGTTGAACGTCAAGATAGACCACGATCGCGTAGGAAAATGTCACGGCTGCATCATTACATGCTTAGCAACCAGACTAGTTCATCTGGACATAGTACCAGATGTATCAACTGCATCGTTCTTACAGATGCTCCGAAGATACTTCGCAAGAAGAGGAGTCCCATCATCCATTACAAGTGACAACGCCCGACGTTTATTCTAGGAGAAAAGATACTATCGGAAGCCTCTCAGAACAGAAGAGAAGACCCCAGAATCGCGAGTGAAATTCAGAAAAGAGGGATAGAATGGAAGTACATAACGCCATATGCTCCATGGCAAGGCGGAGTATACGAAAGACTGATTCGATCAGTCAAATTAGCTTTGTACAAAACATTGGGCAGGAGTACTCCGTCAAAGGATGAATTGTCTACATTGATGGTAGAAATCGAGTCGATGATGAATACGCGTCCGCTTCTTCACGTAGATGCAGAAAGCGATGACCACGAAGTACTACGACCCATTGACTTCCTCCAATACAAATTCGAAATCGAGGACCCAATGGAAGTAAGGAAAGACAAAACCGAAGACCCAGACTATTTAACGGGAGAAGAGGAGAGGATACTACTCACGAAGAAACAAACTGTGGAAGCAATACGCAACGCGTGCAACCGAACAGAAAAGTACTGGGAACTCTGGCAATCCTCGAATTTTTCGAAAGAGAATTTCATTCCTCGCATAAGTCAAATCATATTATGAATATTATTTTTCCAATCATTCTTGCTTAGTTTTGTTTTTTCTTGAATTTTTAAAATCAAACGCCTAATAGGTCTAAACAAAAAGTTAATTGATAGGTTCCCTGAGGACACATTCACCTTCCTTCATAAATCGTAGAGGCGTACTGACTGAGTATTTGGCCTATGCAATGACTTTATTGTTTGCGTTGTTTGCTTAGGTGTTTGATACCAATTTACCCGTCTTGTTAGAAAGAATGAAAGGCTACCTCACCAAAGCAATGACCGATCGAATGGGAGTGTCAGCTCTAAGTACTGCGCCACAAGCGCTTTGTAATTACAGTAATATTAAAGCATAAATGGATAACAATAAGATGTCGCGGACGGTGGCGGAGTAGCTCTGGTACAGTAACCTTCTCTGGGTACTGTGGTGTATCTTACGCGGCGCTGTACTCTAGGGTACTGTACACCATACCCTGTTCGCAGCGCTCAAATGTACTGTATACTGAACCCTCCAGTAAATTACGATTAGGCACCGCCGGCTACAGAACTACAGAGCTTCCACGTTCCTACATAGGCCCATTAATAAAATGTTTAGCTTTACCTTCTGTAGCCTCTCTTATCACTTCTACCACTTTCAGTTTCACTGTTTTCAGCAAAAAAAATTGTGGCTTTCTTCGTGCATGACCAGGGAGTTTTCATTTTGCCTTTCCAGTGCCGTTGAATCTAGAAAGAAAAGCTGCTGAAGCCAAAATGTCGTAGAGAAACTCTCAGAACCATGTTCGCCTGAGTGGTCGAGTGCGCTCCCACGTCAGATATGAGTTCTTCAAGGGTGCTCCAATTTTAGTGCGAAAGTCGTGGTGTTATCTTCAACCAAATGGACTCTTTGATTTGCAAATAGATGCCCTAATTGTTGCAGCTGTTGTTGTTTGTGTGTACCTACGCTATCTAGAATTGTTAGAATACGGGTTATCCACGAACACCCTCTCCATATATTCCTTTTACTAGGCGACGAAAACGGGAAGCACCCATAACATTTCCACCGACCACATCTACAGTAGTCAACGTGCTGCCACTATTTACTAGATTTCACGTATATTCCAAACGTCTGGTGTTCTTTAGACCCTTCTAGTGAAGGATCCGTGAGCTGAATCGCGTTATGATAACGGGCGTAAACGAGCGGAGTGGCAATTCGCGAGACGTGGCGACGTCTCCAGGGAGAGCCGTTTTGGCGGCGTTTCGTCAGGTTCATCGCCTACGGCGGACCACTCGAATATAAGCCAGTTGTTAAAAATAGAATTGAGTGGGCTGTGAAGAAGATTCAATGCTCACCCACCGATCTGGTTAAACATCAGACCCCTGAGATGTGCACGTGGTCCTGGGGCTCACACTAGAATCTCATCATCAAATGCAAATGTTTCTTCTATCATCGAGAGGGTTCAAATTATTTATGCTTGGCTTCTAAGTAAGTTCTGTCGAGGCAGTTTCGAGTCAGAACAGTAGATTCCTACTGATGTGGTCAGATAGCACTATATGGGGCCATTTCCAGAATAATCTCAGAGCCATCGTCACTAATTTTTTCCCGCGATTTTTCGGTCCATATTTTCGATCTAGAGCACTGTAACTCGCTACCAATGCAAGACTCCGCTTTATGATTCTCTTCACCGGAATTTGATAATTTGATTCCTGTCCTCCATCACGACACAGACGTAAAAAAATTCAATTTTTAACATTTTCTCGCAGTCACCCACGTATCCTACGAGCCGCGGCTGTGTAGTGGACCTCACTCGCCCACTTGTGAGAGATTAGCCCTTTCTGACCCTTTTCATTTGCTCAATGGTCATTCAGTTTTCTGTTACGTTTTCGGAGATTTTGATGCGGAGTTGATTGGGCAGTTTCTCAGGTTGAACTCGACTTGTTCCAGGCTCTGAAGAAGGCGAGGACGCTGAAACGTTTGCCCGAATAAACTGCTATATCGATCTTGGTTTTGCTTCAAATACCGGACTTCCTAGATTTGCCATTTTCTTTGTCGATGGCTCGCTCCAGCCCCAAATTCACGACATTCAAAATTGTTCTGTATAAGTGCACAAGTAGGCCAGACAACATACTGTAGTCCAGAGTGGTTTTTAGGCATTGTGCAGCGATAGTGAATGTTTTACGGAGAAATTGAAGAAGTGACGCAACCGTACATTATGTCACAGTAAAGGTGAATGCAGATCATCCGAAGTGCACTTTTCCTTTCGTTTGGAACTGCTTCATAATCTCATGATATCTTTGAGTACCATTTTTCGTTTCAGGACATCATCCACAAATTGTGCACACACACAAATTATTATATAACGTTTCAGTAATTTAGTGGTTAAATAGGTACTCTTGAAGAATACCTTGGCAAACGGTGGTTTTGGATATTTCCATTTAAGATAGAAAAACATTCCCAGCAAACAAAAGTAACAGGGTTCATGAATCGACAACCACTGAACATGCGCTATCCAACAGTTAAGAAAGCAATGAAATAGATGAACATTCAAGCTAGTTGTGTTTGCTAAAAATAATGACTGCAAAGCAGTCCACGAAATCAGTTTCCAACCTAGGTATTAGAAACTTCCTAATGAATTTACACTGGGTCGTTCGTAGAAAAGTATGGGTAAGTGCAATGTTAAGAAACCGTGAATAAATGTCGGAGAGCGAAGGTGAATCAGGGTCTGCGCTCCCTTGGTGTTACTCGAACCGCTAACGGGTTTTATACAAACCCCGAATAAACCCCGAATAAATCCCGAATAATAAATCCCGCTTTGCACGCCGTTTGGGGTACATTTTGTATTCGCCGTACATGAATGCGGATCCAGGTTTTTTCATGCATGTTTTTCATCCTCCTAGTTTCCGTTACTGAGAGGAGGAAAATAGCCGCTTCCAAAGTCTGACAATGATAGATGAAAAACCGTCATTTTCGAGCCCCTAACCGTTGACTATATTTGGCTCTGTTCGTGTTTTTGCCTGCTCCATCAATCATTACTTCCTCCATCATTAACCAACGCTCATTCGAACAGACAGCAGTACGCTCACCGTACTCTGGCGAACTCTACCAGAAACACTCTACATAGAAAACAGCTGTCTATATGAATTATTAATACGGCTTTCGTGCTTGAATTTCGAATTAAACTGACCTTTTGCGGGGTTTTCGACGTTGGCTTCCGCTTCTTGTAGCGTAACATGCCGGAACGCGCCGCCGGCATCATTTTTGTGACTGAAATATTAAGCATATTCAGACTGAATGCTGCTGCTAAGTTTATGAAGCAAACGGCAGTGCGGATTTATGGCTTTGCAATTATTGTGATATATGTGCAAAAAATTGGAAAAAAAAATGCTCGAATACCTGCAGATCACAGAAGGTCTTCGCTTGGTTCACTCATGTTTACTATTTATTTCATTTCACATGAACGAGTCATGCGTAACAATGATATGTTGATAAAAATGACCATAGAAATAACATTCGGCAATGGACCTTTGTTCAATTGCCATAATCAGGAGCACGAGACGTTAGAAATCATGAAAGAAGTGGGTTAATGTGAGTGCAGATGACATTCTAACCACCTGCAGAAACATTTTGAATCACTCGTTGTGGATAATTTTTACATGGTCAAGTCACTTCGAAAGCAGCACGAACGGAAAAAATGTTGCCAATACCTAGTTTGGGATTTAGGCAAAACAATTTTGCTCCAATTTCAAGGGAGACTATTTGAAGGAGGCAAATGTTTGAGCATTTTTCTTCAACGTACTCATTGTCATCTTTAGTGAGACAAAAAAGTGGCAGAAAAGGAAAAACTCCACTTGTTTGGGGTTCCGAGAACTGGAGTGCACTTGGAATTTTTGAGCCAATTACCGTGCTGGAAAGATTCCCTGTGTATAAAAACCTTTTCGTCAGTGTTAGTTAGAAACATATTTTTCACATTTCTCAAAGCGGAAATTCGACGATCGGATGTCAACTTCGGGATTTGTTGTCGTAAATGATCCTTCAGCGGAAGTGGTGAGTCAAACTCGATCACCCTTGTTAACTGCAATGTATCTACAATACTGGTGGCACAGTGACCCAAGCAGGAGGACGGATATTTTTATCTTTATCTTTATATCAGTATTGGACAAAAGAAGACACGAAAACCAAGTTTGTAATCACACACGAAACTGACTCTAAAAGAATTAATTAAAGATTCAATTAATGCTGTGAAGAAATATTTGAAACAAGAAATGACGAGTGCAATCAAGGCGTCACTGGAGTAAGCAAATCTCACGCCAGACTGTAGTGCTCGTTTGCCGGACCGCTCTAGTCTCCTAGAAATAGTGTTTCAGGCCTGCCATGCGCTACCCACGACATTGGAGCACGGAACTAGGAGATTCATTCCGGGGCGGGCCCTTCTGGGCTCCTTTAAACTGATACGAACCCCAGGCGTTAACCGTCAGGTGAGGTACGCAATGGAAATCATCAGCACCTCAGATAACCTTATAGCTTTGTCTGGCACAATAGTTTTTTGAATATGGCCATCACATGCTTCGACTAAGACATTCAAAAAAGTGCGATAAACTCCTTTTAATATCACAGGTTATTTATGATTCTTTCGCAAGTCCAGTGTTGAGACTTTCTTTTTAAACATTTTGACGAGTCTCGCAGCCGTGCGCGACGGCCGCTTCCAGTTTGATTCTGTCGAAGAATCGACAATAGCTCAAGGTCTATAAAGAATCAAACAAATGAAATGCATATATGATTGAATAGTTCAAAGCCATCGTACAAGCAAATTAAGTAAGAAAGCATTTGCTAAAGGCAAGAAAAGTTATGAAACAGTAGGAAATACCAGGGAATGGACGTGTTTTCTATCGGGAAACATCATATAAAATTGGTAGAACGAATGATCTTAGATTGGCAAAGGCTTTTATAGAAAACTAAAATCTGCTACAAACTTGGCAACAAATAAGTCGTGCACCACTGCGCAAATACTCTTCTTTTTCGAATATGTTGTTAATAAACCCTGGCTGCTTAATCAGTAATTGCATAATTGAAAGCTAAACTCAAGTGACATTCATAGAAGAGAGGGGAGGTGGGCTTTTCGCTCTCTTAAAACGAAATAGCAAAGTGACTTTTTGTGCAAGTGTCTTTATTACATCTCTTCTTTCTCTGGAATAGGGACATTTCGGTATAAACTCGAAACCGAAGTGGACCTGAGAATTTTATCACACACAGCATTGCGGAACTTTTTTGTTAGGTTTTGTTTCGAACTGTCCATCATCATGACAGTTCCAGTCCCCACCCATTCTAAGCTTTTCTCTTCTTTGACATGTACTTTGGTCGCCCCTTGGTCTTGGAACTACGAAGACTAACGTGGCTTAGTTCAACAAAGACGAACTCCCGTCATTCGCTCCACAAGTAGTGGTTTTCAGTTCCATCGCTTCCCTACACAATGCAACTCTCATTTTTGCCGTCGCCTCATGCAAGCCTCTAGCCCCTCTCTGATGTGGTAGGCAAATTTCTGAGTCGTTTTTCCTGTTCTTGCTTGAACTTGTGAGTGGATTAGCTGAACAATAATGTGTAACGAGTGGCCACCACCAGCAAAGCGAACAATTTCCTTTGTGATTCCTCTCGTGCTTCTCCATAGTTTTTTGGAGTTGAAGCGAGAGGAAACTGAACATCGGTACTTCTTCTTAATCCAATTCCGCAAAAACAGAAAAGTCAATTTGCCAGCTATCATCTGCCATAATTGGTACTCGGGAGTTCCTCTATTTTCAGACCATCTTTTGAATGCGTTACGCAGCAATACGTAGGAGCGTGTTGCAAAGGTAAGAGGAGCCACTGACACCCGCACGGTCGCGCGATCTATCCTAGCCCGGGCTAGCCACGTCTACGTCCCACCAGCATCGGGAAAATTGGTACCAGACCTGCCTGGAAAGGAGATCACAGTGACCTGATATAACTCCTGCGGGTCATTGTATATGCCAAATGTCTCAACGATTCTGAATGGAGGACGGGTGGGGGTTGGGTGTGTTTTTTAGGTGCTGAACAATATTCCTTTTTACTATCTATAACTGATGTAAGGGTAAGTGATGCAATATCCCTACCAGAAATGAAGTGTGTTGCAACTGCACATGCTTTTGGTAGGGCTGCGGAATTGAGTGGAATTTTACTTTTGAATAATAATAAAAGAAAGTTTCTAAATTCCATTTCCATGGATTCTCTAGCAAAAGTGACAGCGCTTCTACACATCTACGCGTCTAATCTCTATAGAGCAATGTCTGCCGCTTTCCACTGATTCGTTTTGTTTTGTGTTGTTGCTAACAGCTTTTTCTCCATCTGTTTGTCACGTCCGGCCCAGCTCTCATGACAAAAATTGAAGGAAAATAAATAAATCAAATTACGTACACATATCTAAATAAATAATCCAAATCTGATTTACGGTCGGAAATAGAAATGCAATTCTTGGCGTGAATAAGGCTATTTCAAAATCAAGCATGGACGATTAGGAATTTGGTTATCGGCGGAATTCCTGAAACACTCTAAAACAACACGGAAAGCCGTGTTTGCATTCAAAAGCTTTCACGTCGAAGAGGAAAGAAGGAAAAATAAGATTTTCGCCCTTTTCTTCTTATTCTTCCGCCTCTGACTGTAAACGTATAGTTCAGCGTTTTCATTTTTGGAAGCTTCGTAAAAAACTATTAAGTCTCTGTACTACTCGTTCACAGCTGAAAACCCTTATTTGACGTCTTCTAACAAATAGCGAAGACGAACTTTGCAAAACAAGGTAACCAGTTCTTCGATGAGTTCTATCGAAAACTGACATTCTGGCTGAGAAAGTGTTGATATTTGGTTACTACTATGCCTTTCGAAGCTATCAAACGAAATGTTTATGACTGTCTGACATCTTCAGAGGGGTGATCACGGTAGATGACCCGAGGGTTACCCTGCCCAAACCGCATCCACTTTAGCATTTTTGACAGGCTGTAATTGACAATAAATGAAACTGCGCTCATTGAAGGATAACCATAACTTTTAAAGCGAGTGAACTATAAAGATAAAGGTATCGGCGTTGATCTGTCACCTAAGTATGACTGCCGCATCTCTGTTCCATTCAAAATCGTAGAGGCATGGTAAATGCGTATTTGGTATTTGGCCTATTCAATTACTTACGGGAACAGCCCCCGTGCCAAGTCAGTGTCTTTATCTTCCCAGACAAGTCTGGTACCGATTCACTCAACCACAGAGGCATGGAAGCCTTGGTTTGCCCGGGTGAGGATCGCTCGTTCGACCATACGGGTATCGGTAGCCCAAACTGTATTTAAATGAATTGTTTGGACCCTTACTCTCAGATACCAGGTGCTGTCTTCATGGTGAAGACAAGAGCAGTAGAGAACGTCGAAAAAAGCAAAACACTCCCTGCAGCACAAGTGAAATAGTCGATAAAATGATGAAGTTCTCACTACAGTTGTCTTCTTCATTTTCACTTGTGCTTCGTCTAGGCGGGTTCTTCTTCGTGAGCCACGATATCAAAGCCGAGTTTTAGGAAATAAAGAGATCTTGGAAGTTGTTGCACTTCTCATCACGGGTTTTATTTATTTCTTAATGGCAGAAAAGGGTAGACTGAGGATAATTCGAAGGGGACCATAGCGTGGCGAGGCGATGTGACGGGAAATAGGACTGAGAGAGGGGCGGTCACGATGTGGAGGCGTCGTGTAGGGAAATCCCTTGAGTCCGGCGCGGAGAAGGCGATGATGATTCGTGACGACCCGGGAATCGAGAGCGGCTCAACTAACAGCTTTTCGAACACAACACAATTGAAAAAGCAAAGTTCATTAGTGCAGGAATGGATTTGTGTGCATAAAACGAATTTACAGGGTGGTGGGGGGGGGTGAAACAGAGGAGAGGATGAATATGAGTACATTAGTATCATACTCAAATTACTACTACCAAATACTGAGACGAGTCTTCAAAATCCGATAAAAAAACGATAACGACTCCCGAAAAAAGTAATATGTCCCAAAATAGCTATCCAAGCCAATTTTACGTATTGGCGATGAACATCAGCCCACTCGAATATGTCCCACTTCTTGTCCTAAATTCTGGTATTCTAGTCGGTCTCAGGTCCGTGATGCTGGATGTCGTGTTCATTCCGCTGACAATACAATAAGGGTCACGGCTTGATGATCAGCCCCTAAGGATCTAACAATAAGGCAAAGTGACAATCAGTCGATCTGTCTTCAGACCGCTCACTCCAAGATCTATTTAATGCTCTTTCATAGCCCGTCGCTACTAAACTATTGAAAGTGCCGGAGTATCCAGACTATTCCAAAATTCCGTCTATCCTACTATATAATAAGCGAAACTTTCAAACTCTTTTTTTTCTCTTCTTTTTTTGTAATGGGTGGCACACATGGGTCCCGTCGCGATAGTCTGTTACCGTATACCAAATGCACCCAAGCGAGAAGGGAGCTGATGAAATTGCTTCATTTCTTTTCAATCTCCCAATTCTTCGATTTCTATCTCCCAGATCTCTCAATTTCAATCAGATTTTGACTGATTAGGTGGAATAATGCCGAAATATCCTAAATTTCCATTTCGTTTGAGACGCCCAGTAGGCCGCTGGAGTGCTGGTTCTATCAAATTCGTCTAACCCATTAACAGAATAACAACTTTTCAAGGAAAAACAGTGAATACGTTGTAGGTGAAGGTAAATGATTAGCCAGTGAATGTGTAAAGAAACCGGTTAACAGCACCGAAGAGATCTCTCTTAGAAAATGACTTCCGAAATGGTAGAATAAAGCCGGTGAACAATGAACATAGATTGGTTTCAATGTCTCCTAGGAGAAAAGAATTTGCACACTATTTAGATAAAACTTCAAGGGCAGTCTTCAAGAGAAATGTTGTCTCCTTTGAATATGCTACATTGATAGTATACGTACTGCACCAGAAAAAATCGAATCGGAATACACGGCAAGAGGAAGTCACCCAGAAACAGAGAATGGTGAACCGCGATAAAATTTGAGGATAATCTGATAATCGGTTAATCCATTCAATACACTGACATTCATTCGTCAGTTGCTGATGTGTAAGCAATGTTTTGAATTTTGAATAATAAACTGCGTAACTACCTCATTTCTATGAAACATCAAAACTTATATTTCGGGAGTCAAAGGCTTCAAAATACTGGCTTCAAAATATATTAATTCCTGAGCATTGTTGGCTACAGTCATTTGGGCATAACAGAGCAACGGTCTTTTACAGCAGCGAACGCAGACAGTACAAAACGGAACTGGTGAAGATTCAAATCGCGCAACGTCAATTTCCGCTTCATTTCCAAGAAACCGGCAAAGTGCGGACAATCGTCTAAAAGAGTCTGATGTCATTTGAAGTTCTTTCGAATTTCCTTGTTACGCCAAGAGATTTTTAGTTGGGCTCTTGTATGAGCAAGTGGTAAGAAGTATCAACGTTCGACTGTAAATCAATATTTCAAAATCCTAATAATCTCGGACTTTGCTGAAGAATTCGTTTCATCGAGAAGACGAGAATTTGTTCCAGGGAAAAATTCACGATGTTTATGTCCGAGATGCAGAACTCGGCACATCTAACACTTGCTGAAGACTGAAGTGAAGGGCGAATCCAATCACATCTCATCGGCAGCCAATAAACGAAATCTTTTTCAAGTTACAACAATCAAAACCTGACTTCTCCTGGAATTCCCTGGCAGATAGGGCTGAAACAACAGATTTCCATCTATTCTATGTGGTGAAAGGAGCTACTGCGGTTAGAAAATTCACGAAACCAGAGAATTGAAAGGTTCAAAAATGTGGACAATGATGGAAACTATACTAATCATATTTCATTGATGTACAGAAGAACTACCTTGCTGCAGAATCAAATTTGGTTAGATGAATTTTAGAGAACGTTCAGAGTAGTAGGTTTTAGTGCAAACATTTCAACATTCGGCCGTGCTCATGGTGAACCACGGTGGTCATTTTAATCTGCAAATTGCCGAGGAGGTAAGGTTCGATTGGTTCGATTTGTTTTTTAACTATTGATCAACCAAAAGGCTCTTTTTTATTTTGCAGAATATCTTCATGACAGCTGTCGCTTTTCGCTAGTCATTTCAAGCCAACTTCACCAGTTTTTTCATTTCTGCCAGTGCCAAATTCGCTTCCTTACTTGGAGAAGTGGACGTTAAGGAGAAGCAGAATCACGGTCAAGAAGTCAGGCCCTCAAAAGTCATCATAAATGAAAATGGTTTTATTCAGATGCGCTGCAGTGAGAAATAGGAATTGAAAATTGACGGTGTTCTGTAAAGTTTTCTGGCAAATCATCGAACACAATGAAAAGACTAGGTGGCACTGAGTCCAGAGAATTTTTCCATAGATCGACAACGACGAGCATATCGAAACCATACGCTTTAGAGGCGATTGAATGACATTGTGATGCTTTAGGAGAACGTAATTTCTCACAGCTATTAAGTTAGACCTCCGGCTGCTGAGTAATTACTTCATCGCCGTTGTGAACAAGGGTCTGCCGTTCCTTTTACAGAGGAGGAAAAACAGCGGCGTGGGAATACAACTTCAAAGAGAACTTTTGAACTTCCTCAAGGAAAAATTTGCTGCTTCAAGTCAAAAGACTGAACACTCAGAAAAGCCCTTTCGTTAAATTATTGAAAAATAAATGAATACGATGTAGCCTTTTTGGTCAGATGGCAAAAGAACAGCGATTGTTCACCTACATACATGAAACACCACCGGAATTATCCATGTTCGCTATTATATTACTTGTTGTGTGATGAAAACAAGACTATTAATCTGTGAGAAATGGCTACAAATGGACACCGGAGTTAGATGTCTAGAACGGCTATGGTTTTCGCCGAAGCTGGAACGATGCTAGATTGGGTGAGACATAATCTATGCTAGACAGGAATCAGCCCAGAATGTGGCTTTCAATCCTGGTGGAGGCCACATTTATCTGGTTGCAAAATTACGTCGCCTACCATAATCACTATGATCGTCTTTCTACCTATCGCATCGGTAGACACTATAGTCTTGTCCTTGGGAAATTTTTTCGAATGAACGAATAAACGAATATGTTCGATTTTGAAAGTTTCGAATGAACGAATGAACGAATAAATTCGATTTTTAAAATCTCGAATGAACGAATGAACGAATATATTCGAATGTTTAGATTTCTAATGAACGAATGATCGAATAAGTAGGTTGCTGTATGTGATCGATATAATTATAGGAGGGTGTCAAGAGCAGTTTAGAACGAAAAGCATTATCCGCTCGAATCACAGAGACTGTCTAGTAGATCAATTTTTGAGACCTGCTATTTTTTAATATGTTCACATAACATCCAACATTTAAATTCTTCTTACATATTTGTGCAAACTCATAAGGTGGATTTAGAGCCGGTTCCTAACAAAAATGTTTCCAACAAAAGTCTGTTGAATGGATTGTGTGGCATGAATTTTCAAAGCAAGAGTCTTTTCCACTACAAATGCTTATCTCAGACCGTTTTTTGAACAACGTATTAGGTTGGTCAATAAGTAACTAGCAATTTTTGGGAAATCGAATATTTATTTTTTTTCTCTCAAACAAAGCCTGTATACAATCCGAGGTAGCCACCATCCGCATTGATCACTTCCTGCCAACGAGTACGTAGAAGTTCGATGCCCTTCTCCCAGAACTCAGAGGGCTGTAAGGCGAAGAAGGCGTTCAAGTCGGCTTTGAGGTCACTTTCCTTTTTGAACTGCTTTCCTTCCAGATGACGCTGGAGGTGGGAGAATAGCCAGTAGTTGGAAGGTGCAAGGTCCGTGGAATAGGGAGTGCGTGGAATTACCAGCCACCCGTACTCGAGTAGTTCAGAACGGGTCGCTTTTGCAACGTGGGCTCGGGCGTTGTCATGCGGGAACGGAATAATTGCATCTTGTACACGCGTGCGATCGAGATGGGACTTCAACTTCCGTAGCTGAGCACAGTAGATGTATGCGGTTATGGTGGTACCAGAGCGCAAAAGCTCCCAGTACTCCATCCCCCTCCTGGACCACCAGCAACAGAGCATCACCTTTCGAGGGTGGAAGTCGGGCTTCGGGACTTGGTCTGGGCGTTTGTCCCTGTCGACCCATTGTGGGCGACGGTAAGTGTTGTTCTATAGGACCCACTTTCATCTCCAGTAACTAGGTCCCTCAGAAAAGGACACCTGCGTTGGAGGGAAGGAAGGGAAGTACATGCGTCGACTCTTCGAGAACGGTCAGCACTGGACAGGTCGTGGGGTATCCATCTGCCGAGGTTCTGAACTTTGCCGATTTTGGTCAATCCATTCAAGATGGTGGCGTGAGACACTCCCAACGTCTCCGACATTTCGCGGGTGGTCATACTTGGATCAGCTTCAACTACGTCGCGCAGTGCTTCCAAGCCTCCCTCGACTGGTCGACCCGACCTCTCCGAGACTTCAAGGTTATAATCTTCTTTTTTGAAGCGAGCAAACCGATCTGTTACAGTCCTATAAGAGACAATACCTTCACTATACACAGCCTTCAGCTGACAATGGGTATCGACCGCTGACAGCCTAGAATTATAGTAGAGAAGCTGGGCGTGACGAAGGTGCATTATGTCATGGACGATTTTTTTCGGCATTTCACTATATAAGTAGAAGCAATTTGAAAGGAGGTATGTCAGTTTTATAGAGCAGGTAGTACTACCTCGATATAGACACTATCGATCGTTGTGCGCAAATCGGTAAGAATGAGGCAGGTTGCGCAATCAATTGCTAGTTACTTATTGACCAACCTAATATATTATTTTCAATGGCTGCCATGGGGAAACTGGTGTTCTTGTAGAGGAGTCACGTTAGAATACATCCAGAGAAGAAATTGGTGGATCAGTTACGATTATTTTTCGTCTATTCAAGCACTTCTACCTAATTGCTAATTCATTATATTATAGTAATTATACTGTACACTATAAGCTTGTTTGTGTATCCCAGAAAAGGGTTCATTTGCTCATTGTTCTATTTGATAAGGTTGTTTCATATCGAGAAAACGTAAATTCAGGTGACTATGAAAGAGCAGGAACCCAACAGAATAGCTCTATGTAACGACTGCTCCCTATTTTTCTTGAGTCTACTCCAAACATTAGTAGACTATACGGAGTGTACGTATTTGAAGAATTCATTCGAACAAATTCGAATTTTGAGATTTCCAATGAACGAATGAACGAATATATTCGATATCCAAAATTTCGAATGAACTAACCGAATATTCGAATAACGAATATTCGAATTTTCGAATTTCATTCGAACATTCGTTCGAAATTATTCGATTCGGTCCGAGCTATAGTAGACACCTCTTCGATAAAAACTGCAAATGGCGCTTTTTGCACCGAAAACCGCCGTTTTGACTGCATCATTGTTTCGCAAAGTGTAGAAACAAAGAGGATTCAGTTCAGCAGTGTGATCTCTATCGCCGCTTACCTTTTTTCCTCAGAATCGTTTACCTTCGTGGAGGTAGATAGATGTTTAAGCGCTGAGCACATTTCCTTGCATACTCCCCGAAAAGAAAACATTGATAATTCCAGAGTTTGAACATGAAACAGTGGCACCTGAGGTCTCCTTCAAATGGCTTTGACACTCTTCTCTGGAACAGCAAGAGAAGAGCAGTAACGGGAAGAATTGCGATTGGTGTGCCCCTGGGTGTGCTTTTGCGGAACGGTAATTTTCGCGTTGGGACCACCAGCGGTGTTTGGGTTGTCCTGTTAGGCTGCAGATCTCACGCAAAAGCCTACAGAGGTGCCCACACGTCAAAGTTCTGCACCAGAAACAAAAAAACCGCTGATTCTTTACGGTGCAAAAGCGACCGCGACCGCCTAGCTGTAAGGTGCTAGTGCTCCATTGCTCTCCCGAATCAGTAGATAGTCATTGACCGAAGGCAATAGAATCATTCTATCATCTGAGCGCCGCACTACAAGGTGTTCTCGCACGTTTGGCACATTCACAGAGCCAGACGATCATCAATCAGTATCCTGCCGAACTTCAGCCTCACGGGCGTTATCGTCGACAATGTGACAGCCGACACTGAGGATGGGAAAAGAGCGAGTGATTTGGTTCGAGATTAAAATTCGTTGCGAAAGAAATGAAAAACTCTGGGAGGAGAAACAGAAACAAAATATTTTCCTCAAAGTATGCAAGAGCGGAGGAACAGCATCCAGTTTAAAAACAATGTAAATGCACTGAATGTGGTAAGAGCAGGAACTGAAGATAAAATCGTAAGTTTGGTGCAATGAAATGCAATAACAACTGAAGGAAATGGGAACGAAAATTATGTTCTGGCAGAAAAATCGCGCATGTTCGACATTCAATACGTTTTTTGGTTTGTCCGTCAGCTTTCCATACTATCTTTCCTCGTCAACTACAACAGCCTTCGAATGATGCAGTACTCATAGAGACTTTCGCTGCTCAGCGTCAGTGTTTTAGTGGTAGTGAACAGACATAAATAACTCCATTCTATTCAAACCAACATCACTCGCTGTCACATCTGATACCAGCTCGAAATACGTTGCAAATCCGAGAGTACAGGGTGGCAAAAAATTACGTACGCGATTTATCGACAAATTTTTAACTATTGTGCAGCATCTTTCTACATACTTTTTTCTTCTGAAGTATTCATTAGATGCCCATCGGTGTATCGGAGGAGAATTTTTATTTCCAATCCATTTGGAAAAACTGTTTAACTCGAAACGCAATTGCACAATCACCGGCAGGTGGGTTGGAGAACTCAGCGTTTTCATAGAGACTTGGTGTTTCTCTATGAATCGTTCAGGAGATTGTAAAGCAATGGCTTGATGAAGTACATGTTCAAACAAAACACATGAGTGGATGCAAATGTACTCTCAATAAATAAGAGTGGAATGGTATCCTTAAGAAGAGGATTAACTAATAAAATAACGTGAAGTTGACAAAAATTGCCATAGAGTTCGAATATTTTTGCAAATAGGTTCAAATGATAGTTTGTAAAAGGTCTTGACTTTGAAGTTATCTTCTGTTCAGAGCACAAACTCATATCTATCAAATGTAAGAAGAATCGAAAAAAAATGTGGAAATCTTTCAAGGTGCGCCGCAATGAGGGCAACCTCTGTTTCGATGAAGAACTTTCTACTATCAGCGTTGCTTAAAATTTTTAAAATCACCCTCATCTTTTTAACACAGCTCCATTGAATAACTGCAAGCGGAAAACCACCGTGAAATTCTGATATTCAATGAACTTGAAGGTTTGAAGCGATTTCAGTGCTTCAGGCAAGACTTTTCATTTTATGGATAAAAAAGATAAAAGCAATACGAAAATCTATGGAAAAGAGATTCTTATAGAAGCTGCAGTGTCTCGAAGGAATCTTGAAGCAGAGACATCTCAATTCCACCGTTAAGTAGCGGTATAAGCAGCCAAATCAGTAGTGCACTTCCATGAGACCGAAAACAGCTCCATTCGTCTGCGGGTTTGTAGCCCTTTAACATCCTCTAATTGAACACGTTGAACTTACCCGTTTGAGTAATTACAGAAGAAAACTCAGAAGTCCAAAATCTGAAATTTGGATAGATTGTGAGAAGAGCTGATCAAAATATGAAACAATATAGAAAATTACTACGGCGCACCATCGATTTCATGAAGTAATAAAATACCATTTATATAAAAATTGAAGCCAGCCACTTTGAAAACATTTGTTAACTACGAAATGTCATGCTCTGTTCCTGAATATGAATAAGTAAACCAAGTAGAACAATAATAAGGGGGTGCGCGTTTTTCAGCAATAGTTGCTGCCGTCCACTGGACTGTCGTTGGTCAAAAAACCGTTTAGTGCATAGTAGGCAATATGGACGGTTTTTGCAAAGAAATTTGAAAAGGGATGTGAAATTCGTCATCAGCGCCCTTGGTAATCAATGGGCCCCTTCAGACTCTACTGCGACAGTAAACCGAAGTAGAGCAGTAAAAGGGGGTGCGCGTATTTCCGCCATAGCTGCGCGGTTTCCCAGGCGTCCATTAGACAGTCGTTGGTCAAAAAAACTGTTTAGTGCATAGTTGGCGATATGGGTGGTTTTCGCAAAGAAATTAGAAACCAAATATTGCGCTACTGCGCAACTGCCGCGCTCGCGGCCATTCCCTATGTTTCATCATTACTGCGGTAGCAGCGCACTAAAGTCTGAAGGCGCCTCTAACAAGAAGGATCGGTATGCCGGCCTCCGCCTCGATGACAAGACAATCGCTCACCCGCAGCCTCCGTACTTCTGAATCTTGTTCAATAAGAGTACTCGTCCGAAGGATTAGAAAAGATCAAGTGATATTAGGTTGTCCGGAAAGTTTTTAGACTTTTTCAGTGGCCCAATTTAAAAGCATGTGTCTCTGCCAGATGAGAACATGGATGAGCGTATCTTTGGATATTTGCGTTTCATAGGCTCGATAAATGATCCCACAATGGCAGGTGAAATATGCGATTCCCAAATCTCCGGGTACGTTCCCGATGAACAAGAAGAAGACGCTCTACCGGTCTGCTCTACTTCTTCAGTACCACTCCGGTCGATCTGCCAATGACGCCCACCGGTTCTTCCAGGGAACAATGAAGGACCAAGCCCTCTCTCGTGCAGCATGCTTCAGTTGGTACCGGAAGTTTGAAAATGGTGACGAATCGCTCATGTAACTCCTCGTACTGGACGACCATCTACCGACAAAACCAGTATATGTTCGCCACTTGTGAGGAGCAGCGTAACGTCACTTTACGTGATCTCGCAGCTCTTACACATACTCCAAAATCCAATGTGTATGAGACCACTTAAGTTATTAACGAGACATCTCAATGTATCATTAATCTGAAAACTTTCCGGACAACCTAATACAAGCCGTTGCTAAAGAATTGGTCACAAGTATCGCAATCGTTCACACGTGCACCCGCCAGACACATCCGGATTCCGATGTTTTCTTACATTATGGTCGAGCCACGCAGGACACTGCGCTCCAGGTCGTAATCGTCCCATCGTGCTTTTCATCTCTGTACCTATTGAGTGGAATTTCCGAATTTCACCTTTTTAGTCCGCTCAGAAGGCACACAAGTTTAATTGGTTTCCACATTAGGAATTCAACGACGCGGAACTGTGGGAGTTGTTGTTCCGCGTACGACGACCGAGAACGACATGCCATCAGTTTCGGGAAAGCAGAGCCTGTTTGAAGTCGAGCAAGCAACAGCTTTGGAATTTGTTGTGACGAGTTATGTCCACGGTGACAGACGGTCGTCGTGACGAATTCGTCCCGAGGCGGTTTGAAGTCGACGTGGGGCCATCATGTTCACGTCAATGGTGGGACGTTCGCCTGACGAAATGTCTCCAAACGACTTTAGTTTCTCAGTTTAACGTATATGAAAATAAAGGTAGACTGACAAGCATCTGATGTTAGAGTCGGCGTGGGCTCGGGGCTACGATGAATCATATCATTGACACACCGCCAACAAAAACGAGCGGACGGGAAGCAAATCTGAAGCTTTTGTATGTGATCGACGAGGAATTTCTTAATCAATTGCCCATGGGTGACTTCCGATACGAATTATGAATCATCTTCGGAATTTATTGAAAGTTTGCTCCATTATATTTGGTTTACTCCATGAATCTTAGCGACTAATTGCGCTCCTCCGATCATCCCCATGTATTTCGTCTATCTCAATGGATAATGCTTATAAGCCGACCATAGAAACTTACGACAACTTTTTGGACTTGCTGTCGTTTTTTGGAGTTCGAGCACTTGAGTCCAAGGCTTTACATTCCGGTCGACCCGGGTTTGCTTTGCGCACTCGGGTTTGCTCACGTATAGATATATGGATTTCAATACTATGCTAGGCAAATGTGATTACGTAATCAAAATCTCTGTCCCATTCCTTAAGGTGTTTTTAGTTCGAATTGTAACTAAGTGATCAGCCATAGATTGTGTTTGTAATGAATAATTGCTTCCTAACCCAGCATTCACGTATTTGTAAACCACATGTTCTTTGTGTTCTGTCATGCCCATCATGTCTATTGCGTTTTACACGTCTTAAATAAATAAATGAAACGGTTCACAAAGGTGGCAATTAGGACACCTGGAAGCGTGGACACAAATTGGTCGAGAAGGAGTTAGCGCATCTACGTTCACTTCGTATTGGAGCATACGGCCGCAGAATACGCTATCGCGGCGGCGTCTTGTCTGATTGGCGCATGACATCCTACATTGGTACTCTCGCGAGTTAGCTTTAGCCGTGCAATATCGCTGGCGAATGAAGGCGTTGACTATATTGTGCAGAAAGACGATGACCCGCTATTTTCAAACTGAAAGACCTCGTGCCAAAAGTCGCACGTGAATTCGGTTTGACCGTGAGACATGCGCCCAGAGATTACCCAACAGAATATTTCTTGAACGCAGGCTAGGGCAGTCGTATTAACACGTTGAAGACAGTGTGGCGTTATGCCACACCATGACCTTGTTTTTTTCTCAATACATTTCAGAATTTCGGAGGATGATTTTGTGGCCCGGTGCATGGACGTGCTCTATCGGACGATCCAAAGCCACTTGCACACGTCCACAGGGAAATATTTCACCGCATCTACGAAAGAACACTGTTCCCCTCGTAACCAAGAACGTAGCAGTCGAACAACATAAGGATTCGACAGCAGCCCACTTTAAAATTGGATCTGCCGTGCACCTCCAACTCAGCAAAGATAACGTCTAAATCGTTACTATGCAAAGACAAGCACGATGTTCAAATGAATACTCAGCTATGGAAGGATGTCATGCCTGCTCGGAGCCAAAGTTTCCATCGTGTTCTATTCTACTGAAGAACAGGCACTGACATCACTTGCGATAAAAACGTCAAATCGCCATCTGCACCAACAACGTAACGATGTCAGAAATCATCCTTCAGCTCGACTTTTCCCAAGTATCCACTCACTGCACTGCTTCGTGCCTCGGAGGGCAATCCAGCTTCCAGATCGTTCGCACACTCGACTTCGTAAACAATGCGCCAATTCAAAATGAGGTGCCATCGACAGCGCGAAAACTGTGCATCGATAGGAAATGCTTTCGACATAGCAGTCAAATGGCTCAAATGGCTCGCTCTAGAGGAGTATCATCGCATTTTCCGCTAACTTGAGTGTATTAAACTACATCAAAATTCTGTTGGTTTTCGCTATGCTTCTCATTATCTGGCGTTGCATGATAACGGTGAAGTCCACTCATGATAACGATGAGGTCCGAAAAAACAAATTTGGTGCTTACCGGGAGTTTATCTGATCGATGAGGAATTTCTCAACTAATTGCCCATGAATCACTCTTGAATCGAATTTTCAGTCGCCTTCGCAACATGAAAATTTATTGGAAGTTCGCTCCACTATATTTTTTCTGCTCCATGAATCTTAGCGACTGCTTGCGCTCCTCCGAACGTCTATGTTTTCCTTCTACGTCAATGGTTAACGTTTGTAAGCCGACCGCGGAAACGTACGACGGAATTTTGCCCACATCGCTTATGAATAAATCGTCAAACTTCTGACTTGGAATCGACTGTAGATTTCATGAAACTCCTGCTACCAGGTCCTTGGACCACTGACTCATGCATAAATCGTGCCTTCTTGCCTCGGCGATTTGTTTGATTAGAAAATATCGACTCAAGCACAATGTCTCTTGCAGTACTTTGTAGCGGTTCAAGAAAGATACATAAGTTAGGTTGGCCGTTTCAGCTTGATAATCGGCATCTTATTTTCAGCGACGCTTTTAATATTGAAGAATTGTAGGGCATTTGGGATAGATGATTTATCTTATTCATTTTGTCGAAGCCATTAGTCGCCACAGCGAAAAGCGAGAATTATTGAAGTTAATCCGATGACGTTCTGCACCAATTAATCACTCGCCTTTCTCGTTATTTGAGGGAACACAGGAAGCCCGCCGCTGTCTGCAAAGAAAAATCAAATAACGATAGCCTTAATTGTCCGTATCATCAGCTGATCGACAAGCTACGTTTCATTTTTCAAGAAATTGGATTCCACAGGAGGAATTAATTATTGCCCTGCACGCGTGCTCATTTGCTGGCGCACCGCGCTCTTTTATCATGTTCTGTCATTTCGGCTGTGGAGCTGAAAAGGATAAACGAACAATTTCGGGCTGCATTCTCCAACGAGATGAATGCGTGAATATGAAGAAGTAATCAGCTCACCTAAACATGGTTTTGAACCGAAGTTCTTTTCGTGGGAAAGCCAAAAAAGTCAACAGAAGCTGCGGGCTTTTGCGTCGCCCCCAAGCGATCCCACTTCTCATCGATTATGGGATATCTTTATGACTTCGTGTGCCTTCCGCGCTGCTTTTCGACAAAAGAAACAATTACAGCATAACTAAATGAGAGAAGGGCTCTTCGCGACAACGATGAAGATGGCAGAGAATTCAGTAAAACGTATAGGGCAGGATTCCGGTTGTCAAACCACTAGCAGTGTCTAGCCATGTTGTCAACATTTTGAGAAAAGACAGCAACCACAAATAATTTCCTCGGAAGTAAGTACATGAACATATGTATTACAATGGCTACTCGTCCAGTTGGGACCAAAAAAGATGGAGTGACTAATCCAGAGAGTTGTAACTAATGGAGAATGACTGTATGACGTGATTAACTGCTAACTTATGGGGGACGTTGCGTTATGGAAAGCCACAACATCACCTGCTGAACAAACTGAACACAACGGGCGAAGAGGAACGGACCAACAAAACAATCAACATGCTCAGTCCATGTGAGTGTGCTGAAAATAGCTAGATTTACTACCGCAATTGGAATTGAAGTTTTACATGACAAGGCAAACGAGTAAGTACCTTGAAAAAATACCCTGAACAATTACCTCCTTGAAAAAAGGCAAATGGAAGGGGTAAGCTCAATGTTTTCAGCATTGAGCAGTCCATTTCAATTCATTTACTTCGTGAGTTTCACTGCTTCTGTTTGAAATTCTGGACCGCAAAGATGGGAGACGAGCGTTAGTATCGCTTATGAGAACGGGCTGCAATTTAGGAATTATTAATGATTCTCACAATCTCTTCATCAATATGCACATCGGCCACTTGTCTGCCCTGCATAACGAACAGAACAGCAAATTCGAGTGTAATCCTTGTGCCTTCGTGGGCTCGGAATCGGAGCGCTACTAACACATGCTTGTAGAGCACTGTCGACAGATTTTGAGAAAATATTTAGTCTGTTTATCATTGCAAACTGAGCATAAATGTCAATGCATAATTTCCTGCGGAGCTATACAGCAGACTTGGATGGAGATGAATTTCTATGTCAGGGTTAATGCGTGCAATTAACAGTTTTAGCGATAGCTGAAAATTATTAGTTTATAGTTCAAGTAAAACCTTATCGAGAGCCTTATTTCCATAAGTTTTTCAAGCATCAAAAATCGCTGACATCAGCGTCAAGGGAGCGACCTTGTGACTCTCGACGACCCCCGCAAATCTCATCGCGAGAACAAAAGCCCTTCTTCGCCGAAAAATCGACACCGAGAAGTATCTCCGCTTATATTCAGGGTTGAGAAGCATGTCTATATTTAGAATATCTATCCTTCATCAGAGCTCCTCTTAGTTGATATATCAGCCATAATTTAACCCATTATTTTACAACTTTTTGAACACGTCCCACTGATCGAGAGGAGATTCTTCATTGTTTTCTGCCGTTAAAGACTTTATATAACTTTTAAAATGTTTTGACCAAGGTTTGTGCCCTAACGCACTGGATTCCGCGTCGTTCTCGCACTAGTTCAGGAAGGACTCGTCTTTCTTTTTTGTCGTACAAGACTTTATTCAAGATTTTTGAAATATTTTGACAAAGGGTCTTTGACTACAAAAAAGTTTTCACCCTCAAGCATGGGATATCCTCCACCCTTCTGAGGAGGGCGCGAACCTTGTTTTGCTAAGCACTAGAAGCAGCTGTGTAGCCCACGCTGTGCAATTCAACTTTTCGCCTCCAGAAAATTCGGTCAGAATTAGTCGTAAACAATCTTTCAGAATACTCTGTGGAAAGACTATTTTGGCTAGTCTCCACTGGTTCTAAAGTAAAAGTGCTAACATCAATATTAAACTTATACCCTTGGAACATATTAAGTTCATCTCGGTTCAAAACAGAGAGGCAGTAGTGTTGTATTCAGAAATAAAAGAAGCAATTGAGAAGAAAAACGTTGACAAAGAACATAGAAAGAGATCAAAAATGAAGGTGTGGTTGATGCATCGATGGTCACAATACTCATCACAGAACATTAGGGCGCGCAATGGTAAAAGGCGCTACTTCCATACGCCCTAAAGAGTGATTGATCATTCTCTGGGCCTACCAAACAGTTCTCCGTGATTTCTAAAGAGGGTACCAGTATTGCCAGGGAAGGTAAACACACCGCCTTGTACAACGGCTGCTTCCCGGAAGCCGATGAGCCACCCCACAACCCAAATCCGTCATCATCGTGCCTCTACGATTCTGATGGAAGACGAGAGCGTTGCACGTCCATATGGGATTGGGATCGACGACTACCCTTTATCTTTGCGTTTTCTATCCATCGTTGTAGTTCCTGCTACTATATCTCAAATTCTTACTCACAAGAAAAAGCTAAAAAGCCTGGAGAAAGCGGTCGACAATGCTCACAAGGACAGAAATGATCACTCAAGTCCTTCGACTTCATGAAAACTCATCGCGTGGGCGTGTTGAACAGAAGGTCACCCGAGGGTTGAATCAGAAGCACCTGGCAAAAAACTATTTATTTTGCAAAAATATCGAGTTCTCAACCACAATACAGCGTAATAGCAGCCATTCTTCGTCTGTAATTATGCTATAGTCAGCTTGGTTAAGATTCTGAATATTACTTTTCAGTCAGACTCTAAAAATTTCTATTCCTTACTACTGGAAACGCCAAAATTGATTCTATGGATGTTCGAATATCTTGCAATGGCGGGGAATAGCATGTGGTAACAATATCTCGACGGAAGATCACCGTAACCTGCATATTTATTCGGCAGGAAGAGCGCAGGCGGTGATTAATGTACCGCTGGGACTGGCAGCTTTTCGTCTCTACGCCGCTCCGAACGTTCCTTCCCTTATTATAGCGATAAAGTGAACTTCCAGCAAGAATTCATCTATTCTGCCCGATTACCATAGAAGCGGATTTTCCTAGTTCTCCTCACGAAACCTCTGACGTCGACAGGAGGGTCGAAACGTTAGGGTAGTAATAAAACTGATTCTCCACTAACCCAATTTGGCACAGTTGCACCCGTAAAAGCCAGACTCATTTCTAATGGGAGAACTGCTAGCGAGAAACGAGGTCTTCTTGACCTCGACAGCCCTCGCGTAAAATATCGCGTTTCATTTTTACTTACTAATTTATTACTACCTTACGCTCATAGAAGGGCTAGTTAACATACATAGTTCGTAGAGAAACTGAGCGGAAACAAAACATGTAAAAGGCTTGATACGAAAAAAAGAAACATTCTTGGAGCCCGCCTGCCAAAGGCAGGCCATATAGCAGATTTTTCCAGTTTTGCTAAAATAATACATATTAGTCTCCATTTGACCGATTCCAGCACGGTTCGCTGTGCGATCTACTGAAAGTTTTGTCGAAGATGGGAGAAGATCCCAGAAGCATTCTCTCACCGACGCTTATCTGTAGTTCAGCTTAGTGATCAGAAAAGAGAGCATGTAAAGCAGACATAGAAATCCTCGAATCCATCTGGATAAAAAATGAAGGATTGTTGAATGGAAAGGTTTTGCTCGGTACATACAGACGGTTACCAAACAGGTCATTGAATAGAGGAAGAAAACCAGCTCAATAGATGAGTGCCTAAGAAGTTGAGATGGTATTTAATTATTAATTATTACATACTCATGGGCGTGCTATGAAGACAACAACCTCGTGGAACAATAACACCCCATGGAATCTAAGAAGAGATTCAAACCATGAAGCCATCGAATAGGGAAACACTTCAGTTTAGAAGAAACCAGAAAAGTAGGGAAAGAAAGGAAATGTTTGAACATAACCACCTTTTCTATATGATCATGACAAATTACCGAACACAACAAAGTTGAAAAGATCTGCATCCATTCCGTTCTGACATGATTTCGATAAACAAAGAAGATGATGTCATATGTAGAAATATCTTTTTTCTTTTTTCGTGTATGGAAGTTGTTCTCTAATAGTGGGGCGGGCGATTTTCACCCATTTACTAGACTTTGATGGAATTCAGTCAACCACATACTGTGATTAATATTGATACAACTAAGGAGACAATTTTAGTTGCAAATCGGTGAGGCACAGGGGCTAAATACATACATAGTAGAGGCCGATCGTGTTCCCGAACGATATAATACGGTAGACCTCGTTAGCTGGCAGCTCCAGTAAGCTCAAGAAATTTTCACCACGAGCTCGAACCTTCAAAAATATGAAAATGTTCGGAGATTCGAGAATTAAGTAGATGGAATATGATATTAATCTGCTGTAGGCAAGATGCCTTTAATTGGGCAGTTTAGTGGTTTAGGCGGTCCTAAAGCAATTAGCAGGAATTTGAAGAAAACCGCTCGTAACTAGATCATGGCCTACAATTGGTGTAAAAGTGAGCAAATTTTTCAGATCAGGAGGCAAACCGAATGGTTCTCCAAAATTTTAAATTGTTTTCGGGGGAAATCAAATGCGTCGGGGCGCAACACCGACGGGTTTTGAGACAGAAGCTGTAGGCGGTAATGTAGTAAAACCTACATAAAATCTGACTTCAACCGCTTTCAAAACTGAGGTGAATATGCAGTGATTAATCTTGGATGAAATTAAAGGTGAATTCCATTGTCTGCAGAAAAATGCAATTCAAACATCTCGAATGCTGCTGTGCAAAATGAGAGTACTAATAGTAAGTTGAACCAAGTAAGAGGAGGGGTAACATAGCATCACCACTGGAAAGGCACAGGAATGGAGTATATTGCGGAATGACTTCGACATTAAGTGCAGAAAATCTAACTATAAAACAACACTACTAGATAAAAAGTCGGAACGAACCTTGCGAAGGTTTAAAGATCCCATGAACTGCAACCCTTCAGCACAGAGGAACTAGAACAATTAAACATTGAATGACTTCGCGGTCACGTCCAAAGTACTGGCGCGCGAGACCCACACGGCTGCCCGCAAAACGCTCGAGGGATTCTGGATCAAGGCCAAGAGCCCTAAGCTGAACCGTGTGGGCGAATGCGTTTATATAAATCGAGAGCTCACCCCATGAGTAAGTCTTGCATACTAACTCTTGGTCGCCTCGTCTCCTAACACGGAGTTGTTCTAATTTCTCTGTGCGAGAAGGGTTGCGGTTCATGGCGTCTCTAAACCTTCGCAAAGTTCGTTCCGACGTTTGATCTACTAGAATTGATGTATAGTTGGACTTTTTCAGACACTGAAGAAAACGATACACACCGAAACGTTGGTCCGTTCAATAAATATCTGGGCCAATCTCGGTCCAGAGCTTCAACCTGGAACCAACAATTGCTATTCATCACGCCGAGATTCATAGAGAGGCGGACATGGCAATTATGTGCAGAATTCTACCTTATGAGGATGAGATATCGTCCAGAAAGCATCAGAGGCGTTCTGGATTTCCGCAAGGAATCCAGTTATGAACAATCGAAATGAGTGTCTTTCGATAAGCAATGACTTCTTGTTCACCCGTTCTCTGGGTTCCAGAATGAATGATGTGACTTAGTTGCACTCGACTGATGTTAAGAGCAGGTTGCCGCGTCGGCAACGCTCTAGCGGTGGATCACGGGGTGAGTCATTAGATTTCTCTCGACTTCTCAATTTCGTGGGGATTGTATATGTTACCTAGAGCCCTTACAGAACCGACGACGTGCAATTTGAGCGACGAATAAGCCGTTGAGCATGAAATTGAGCAAAACACACGACGACGAGCATTCTCGTTCAACGCGACGTTTGCGGCGGCCGCACTGCTCTAATCTATATCGCGTTGCAACGCGCGGTCTGCCGCGTTGGACGAGAACGCTCTTCGTCGTGCCGTCGGGTCTGTAAGGGCCCTCAAATATGCAAGGGAAGATGCGACGCTTTAGTTCAGAGATCAAGAAACTTCGAACCACTTTATTGTCCTCTGACGACGACGAAATGGTCGAAATGTAAGGCCAAGCAAAGATCGATCCACCTTACTAACCTCGTTGGGCACAGTAGCATTCGACGTTTCTAACCTGATGCCAAGATTTCAAGAAGAGAGAATTTAGGGAACGAATTTAATCACTTTTTGTTCTGCACGTAGTTTTTAGCCACCCCTTTCTATTAGATCTGTTCGATTCTGTTCGATTCGGAACTGTCTGTTCGATTTTCTCGTGGACCTGATAGCCGGTTTGTTTTGATTGCCTAGGTTTTTCAATCCTTTTTCAGAATTTGTCATGATTCTGTTCTTCTATTGACGTCTACTCGATTGTTGGTGCATCGTCGGCGGCAATAAATAAACGAATCGCAACAATCCTCTTCATAGGCTCTGTTGCTCATCACTTAATAGGTTTAATAGTGTACTTCAAAGAGGTGAACTAGAAAAAAGACATATTGTGATAGCTGAAGAGACTAGTAGCGCATGGAGGAACGACAGAAGTACGACAAATGTTAGCAGTTGGCGCGGTCCAAGCACCTAGGGAGCGATCTATCCATTCATAGCGGGCAAAATGGGGCACAATGGTAGCACAGGTAATAGTGGCGAAGATATTCAAGGCGAGTCGCTTTTGGTTTGTGAATCAAAAAAGCAATAAAGCACTGAAGAAAGAAGGAACATGGGAATCTGGTAATTATACGCGCCTCCTTTTGTGAGTGCTTCCTCCTGAGCTAAGAACTGAACTTTTCTTTTTGCAGAAACCAAAAACGCAGAGGCGAATATGGATAGCATTTTAGGGCGATTTTGAAGTAGGGTTCTTAATTTCAGCAAAATTTTATTTATTTATTTATTTATTTATTTATTTATTTATTTATTTATTTATTCGTGACGTGGGCAGAAGCTGAATGTGTTAACATGCAGCAGCATAAAAGAATTCACATTAAGTACACATTAGGTTTTCAAAACCAATGATTAACTGTTCAGAAACATTAGGCAAAATTTTCCTAGAACAGGCCAGTAAACTTCCGAAACCACGCAAGGAAAAACCCTGGACGTTGTCTCGATCTTCCCAAGGCTTCTTTTAGTGAAGAAGTTTGATTCAACTCGCTACTTTACCACAACAACGTTGGGCCTGAGATGTCCTCCTTTGTTCCTTGTTAGAAACGAATCAAGAATCTGCGTGGTTTGGTGGAAACCTTTACAGAGGGTGTCTTGGAAGACATCGGATCAAAGGCAATCAGTTCAATTGTTTAGTAAAATCAAAATACAAGCATGACCAAGGAGGCGTAAAACGATGAAGATTCATAGGAATATCGTGGGAGGAGAGAATAGACATTAGAACGACTCTCGAAAACCATTATTTTTCTAATCACTCTATCTTTCTTAACCTAACAAAGTTGGTTGGAGAGCAACTGCTGAGTAAATCCACCATCGCCCACGTTGTCTCCCTGCGTTCTCATTCGAACCGGGTGTTGACGCCTGTGGCATGTCATCATCTAGAACAAGCAACTCCATTAAAACCAGCCATAAACCTAAGTGTGGAAAACAACTTTCGACGAAAAACAAATACCAACAACAAGGCAAGCTTGTTGAGTCTAGCCTGCAAAGGCCCTTTCGAATTTCATCAGTCCAAAAAAATCTAGATCGAAACGCCACGTTCATAGTGGACGAAAAATTGTAATTTTCACAGTAAACTGAAAAAGAACAGTCGAGCGGGTTCGTGGAGAGGATTCGAAAGAGACTCAACGAAAGCTCGAATTTCGCTTGCAAAGACGAAGCCGACAGCCTCCGATGAGAACTGCTCAAAGACGACAGCTACCATGATAGCTACCAAACCTAGTTTTGATTGAATTCCACTTGATCGAGACGCTTCATAGCTTCTGAAAGTTATTTATTCGTTTATTCTTTATTCACGTATTAAAATGGTGAGGCAGGAGAATGCTACAGTAAGAATGGAAAAGATATGCAACACCGTATGATGATCAAAAGAGTGAGCAGAATCATTTGTGGAATCTTTTGAGGTTGTGAGTTGATCCTTCACTTCAAACGTGCCGTTCGAATTTGATTCAGTTGAAGAATTAAAAATTTTTGTAGCGACTCAGGTATGAATAGCCGCGGCTGGCACAATTAAGAATGGAGGCTGCTCGTCGCTCGTCGTCGAGCTCATAAAAAGAGAACAAGGAAGAACCCTCACCTCAAAATGTTCAAAATTTTCAAAAATTAAAGATTCTTGTGAACTAGGTTCTAGACCGCGGTATTCGCATTCAAAGCATTTGAGCAGAGTTATGGCGAAGAAGAAGAACAATGGACCTTTCTAGTGGAAGGGTACCGTAGCTTTCGTTACTGTAAATCAGCATCGGCGAAGAAGGAGGAGCGAAAGCTCTGTTGAGGTAAAAGCGAAAACCTCTTTCTTAGACATGTTGTTGTCTCATCAAGAGAGGATTTGGACCTGTCTAAACAATGCATGTTTGCAGAAAATGTGGTCATTTTCAGGAAAAAATCCAAAACCCAATGTTACACAAAATCCTGGTAGATTTTCAACCGATCTCTACAATCTTGTAAAACTTTCTTCCAGCAGGACTCGCAGCGGTGGCCTGACCATTGGCGGCACAGTAGCCAAAAGTCAAGTAAGGACCAACTTTTTCTGCAACAGAGTATGGGGCAAGTGCAGAATTTTTTTTTAATGAAAGCCTTCTGCCTTTATCTCCGTCGTCATTTGAGACTCTTCTCAATAAGGAACGCAGTCTACTTGAAGTCTGAAACTAAGTTGCAAGCTTCCTCATTTGTCTGTAAGCTTCACTGTTAAGGCTCCAAGTTTAGGATAATAGTTTATCTTGTTCCTATCGTTTTCTTTCTTTTCTTCAAAATTCTACGTTGCCACTTCAACCTCTTCTCTACACTTGCTCAGTTGTCGTAAAGAATTGGTTGCATTTCGTTGGTTGAATTGTCGTTGTTGTTGTTCCGTCAGATATGGTTCTATGAAATGGTAAGGAAGGAAAGGTTGATTACATGCTTACAAGCACGTATGGCTTCAACCACACCAAGCCGCTTCACATCTTAAAGATTCACTATTTTTGGCAAACGATTGCTTTGGGAATGCTCTAGAAGTTTAAGAAGTGTACGTACACAAACTGTTTCATGCAACGGTTTGTTGGAGCTACACTCGCTGGGTGGCACTCTAGAAGTGGCCAAAAGTAATGAAAGTGGCAGAAACTCTAGTGTGATAGTAATGGAATTAAGAAAGGGCCAGCACACTTCCATTAGTTCCAGAGAAGTGACTTGCGGACAAATGGGTAGCATGAACTGGCGGTGAATCACTATACTGGCGTCTTTCCGCTGAATTGCGACTGCGGTTACGTACGACTCCTATAAGTCACGATTTTTATTAGTAATTGGAAGGAATTCATTCGAATGGTACAAAATTAATCTTCAAAAGCTGGCCGCCGTTGCAAGTTGGGAGATAAATAGCAGGCTTGCGCTATTAGTAGACTGAAAATATTGCACTCAAAAGGCCAACATACGAATAGCTGTTTACTCGTTTTGTCCAAGCTCTTTCTTGAAGGAAAATTTGAATTTTTTTTGAAAGCGGAAGATTGCTCACTGTTCCACAGCTGAGCTGGGCAAAATATTATTTGCTCATGGGAAAGAAATGCTCGGTGTCTTTTATAATAACAGTTATAAAGGAGAAGAGGTACTTGTCGGCGAGCAAACGTAGCTGTTAATTTTATGCGACAAATTCCAAACAAGAAGAATGTTAGCCAACAAGCATCTAGCTAGAGAATTTTTCTCAGGATCGTAATGAAGACAATTATGATTTCACATGCAAGGTGCTAAACTAAGGCTATCATGAAGGGAAGCATTGAAATAATTCAGGATATGCTGCGTGAATTCACGAAGGAAAAAAAAACGAAATGCCCTTCTTTTCTGTAACAAATGATCTTCTTCCATTTATGCCGCGATGTGAGGAAATGACGGTGTATCTGATAATTCATTTCTGACATTCTAGAGACATAAAAAAGGTGAGCTGATCATGGCTATTGTGTGCAGCTTCTTTTCGTTCTCGTTACAATTTATGTGGTGCGAGTGGTGCAGTGGTAAGAGGCGCCACTGACAGCCGCACGGTCGGTTGATCGTCGCCCCGGCCAACCAAGCTTTCCATCCCTCCGGATTTGTTAAATTGGTATCAGACAGTCTGGGAAAGGAAACACACTGACTTGGTATAGCGGTTGGCCTCCGCCAATCACTTTATAGGCCAAAAACGAATACTCTACGATTCTGAATGGAACGCGAATGCTGCGGCGCGCGCTGAACGGATTTTTCAACGCCGGCACCTTTACCTTAACTTTACAGTTTATATGAGTGACTGTGTATATTGCATGTTGTAAGTGCATATTCCTGCACATCTTGTCTGCCGTTATCCTAGGATAATACAACGGGTCAATGTCTTCCGTTCACCAATGATCTTGAGGATCTATACGGAGAGAGCGCCTCTTTTGGAAAGGTCAATGAGCGTGCCCAAAGATTTCTAACAGAGCCTATAAGGTCTTTCAATGCATCGAATGGTGATTAAAACGGAGTGAATTTTTTTCTGCTGACTGCAGCTGCGTAATCCACAAAACGCCAAAAACCTTGCCTACTAATATATTGACAACTAGAGTCCGACCTTGGTTAGAAGAAGATTAGAGTAACCTACGATCTAGAGCTTTCCATGCGTTGGATTCGAGTGGTCAAGACTGAGAACTAGCTAACACCAACCTCAGTAAAACTCGCGAATGTCACTAGCAGAAGTAGAGCGCTGATTCGCCTAGCTGGCAGTGACAACTCAAATCTTCACCCTAATTAGGGCAACAAACGACAGCAGGACGAGCTTGACAGAGGGACAGGCAGACAGAAGGAAACCTCGACGGAGAGTCGGACTTTCGGACTTTGGAAAGATGTAGTCCACCTTTTTGCCGTATACAATTCTAAAAGAAAGGTTATCGCTCAGTCCATCGCCCTGTGAAAAGGGCTTGCGCTGTTTTCCTTTCGATAAGGGGAACAGGAGGAGCAGTGCTAGTTCAGAATGTATAGCATTGTCAACGTCATATTTGCTCATTCAACCAAAATTGATATGTACACTATAACCAAGATCTAACTCTGAAGATGTATTTTGTTCTTAAAGTTGCCGTGAACTATAGCAGCGCGACAGAACGACGGATTAGACTGTCGCTAACAGCCCTTTCCAGAAGGGTATCGACTCAAGTGGACGTGTAGGCTGGAAGAACTACACAACTTTTCTTCCACATGAGGAAGCTCAGTGAGCGTGCCCGAAGATGTTCAACAAAAGCTACCAGCTTTTACAGCCTTTGCCTTTATCACGAAAGAGGTCAATGAGCGTGCCCAAAGATTTCTAACAGAGCCTATAAGGTCTTTCAATGCATCGAATGGTGATTAAAACGGAGTGAATTTTTTTCTGCTGACTGCAGCTGCGTAATCCACAAAACGCCAAAAACCTTGCCTACTAATATATTGACAACTAGAGTCCGACCTTGGTTAGAAGAAGATTAGAGTAACCTACGATCTAGAGCTTTCCATGCGTTGGATTCGAGTGGTCAAGACTGAGAACTAGCTAACACCAACCTCAGTAAAACTCGCGAATGTCACTAGCAGAAGTAGAGCGCTGATTCGCCTAGCTGGCAGTGACAACTCAAATCTTCACCCTAATTAGGGCAACAAACGACAGCAGGACGAGCTTGACAGAGGGACAGGCAGACAGAAGGAAACCTCGACGGAGAGTCGGACTTTCGTCGTTGCTCGTTTCTTGGATGAATGCACTCCAGTCGCTGAGGGAGACTGAAACTTCGTTAGGTGCAATCAAACTCAAATAAGGGAGGCTCCCAATGGGTGCTTAGAAAGTCAAGCGCCTGAAGGCTTCTCAGAACCGGTTTAATCTTGATTAAAAATTAACTCACACTTTCCATGCTAACAAGCTCACCCGTTTCAAATAACCAAAAAAATGTGTTAGAAAAGTGGGAATGATGTAAGGAAAAGGAAATCACACATTAATGGCACACTCTGAATCGGAAATGATTTCATTCAACATCATATCATGACCGATTACAGATCCTTCATTTTAAATGCTCCTAAGCTTGCATCAGTATCCATTAACCAAGGGGCTACAGCTTGTCTATTAGGTAGAGAAATTTTGTCGAAAGTTACTACAACATTATAGTTCGTTGCAAAAGTCTTGTCTATTGTAACTTTCTTCAAACTGACAGCAATTTCTTCAAACAAAATCGCAGTCAACGATATAATGACTATTCAGATTTATGATTCTTCCCCATCATTAAGACAAGTTCTCAATTCCTCCCCCGCCAGAACTCTGAGAGCTGTGACGAAAAAAATTTGCTGACCTCTACTGCCAGCTGGTCTCTGTTGTCGAATTCCATATGTCGAAGGTGTTGCTTTAAGAATCAAAATAAGTGATAATCTGAAAGAGCAAGTCTGGAGAATAAGGTGGATGCGGTAGAGCTCCCCAGCCTAAATCCTGAATTTTCTCACGAGTCGCTCATGCGACATGAGGACGAGCGTTGTCCTGCAAGAGATAAACTTTTCCCTTTCAGGGCGTTGTTCTCGCATGACGGGAAGTTCTACCGCATCTGCCTTATTCTCCTGACCTTGCTCTTTCAGACTATCACCTATTCTGCTTCTTAAAGCAACAATTCCGAGATATGGAATTCGACAACCGAGACCAACTGGCAATCGAGGTCGGAAAATTTTTTTCTTCACAGCTCTCAGAGTTCTGGAGAGGAACTGAGAAGTTGCCCTAAAGATGGGAAAGGGTCATAAATCTGATTAGTGATTATATCGTTGACTGAGATTTTGTTTGAATAAATTGCTGTCAATTTGAAGAAAGTTGCAAATGTGTCGCAAGACTTTTTACCATACTTGTTTTTCTGAAGTGCTCGACAGAAATCCACGTTCAATAGCTGGGTGGGAAAACTAGGGAAAGAGAGCAAAGATCAGTGATTGTAGCTGGTATTTGTAGTGCGCCGAAGAGGATGCTAAGTGAGCTTGTGCGTAAAACGCCAATACGGGGCAGACAAGATTCTGGATAGTGAAGTGGACAAGGTGGCTAGAGATGACTTGTTTCAATAAGTTGGAAACTGAGCTACTTGGTGTTTTCGACGTAGCGGTTTCCATTGAATAGCTGTAAAACCTTTTATTTTCACGTGTTTGGCAATGACACATGTCCCAACTAAAATGAATGAATGTAAAACGAATATGAGATACGCAAATCTCTTCAAATATCTGAGAAGCTTCGAAATGAGAGTCAGCACCGGCTTAGATTTCTCTTCTTACAATTAGCTCTGTGGTGATTGAAAGGAAAAGCTGAACTAACCCGGCACTGGCATATTGAGATCAATGTCGACCTGACGCTCAAGCAGAGAGGATACCAACAGCAGATTACTTCGACCGATCTGTCGGAGACAAACACTCGATTGAAGCATTTGTTCCATTGCTACTTTTTAGTATCCAATCCGATGGAGTTCTCGCAACAACACAGTGCTGACGGCCGTTCCGCCCGCATTCGATTCTGATAGACGGCGCAATTTCGGAAAGAAAACACCCAGCGGACGATGGGGAACCGAATGACGAGAGCGGCAACGGACCGTATTCTGCCTTCTGTTCAACAACTGCTCAGAGAGAAGGTCCACCCCATCACAGCGACTGCATACGTATCACCTCGAAGTATTTGTAATGATGATTCCATAATAGAATTTCATATTTATCTCGCTGGTTAAAAATTATAAAATTACGTTGTGCACAGATATACCGCTAGTTTATATGGTATACGCTCATATCAGAGCGGATAGTGACCAACCATTGGTATGTAGGCAATGGTATCAATAGTGACACCGAAAAGCAGCATACATTAGCACAACCTGAGCACAGGATTCGTCACCGGTATTCCCGGTGCAGACAGACGAAAGAACCCTCGTCGGCGCGCATATTCGCATCTGGAAATTTGAAGTGTCAGTCACTTCGTTCCTTTCGTGCACGCTATAGATCCTGGACTTCAATAGAGCGTTTTCTTCCTTAAGTTCTTGGACCTCGTTCAGCAGCTCGCTACTCCGTCGGGTCAGCTCCTTGATCTATTTTTTGGTATCCATAAGTAAATCCATCATGATCTTGATGTAGTGTGGAATCTTGTTACGATTCTTCAAATTGAGTAGGCGATCAAGAATGTCCGCATGATCGTTCACAGGGATCCTTCCACCGCCGACCACCATGATGGAATTTTTTATTTCAACAATGAGTGTTCAATAGCCAGCCAAAAACATCAGATTTCACCAGGGCGTATCGGACCAGGTACTTCAAGCTACCTGCAGACCTCGTGACCAAAAATGGTGATCAATCTCTCGAGGATTGGGCACGCACGTATTCTTCCTGGCAATTTTTGTTTTATTGCTTTCAGCTTTGATCCATCCAAATCTATTCGTTTATTTTGGGCCTTCTGTCTTTCTATATGAAAAGTTGGCATAATGAACAGAACAGCAAATTCGAGTGTAATCCTTGAGCATTCAAGGCTCGGAATCGGAACGTCGCAAACACATCCTTAGGGGATCGCCATACTCACGACGGCAACGGTCGCACGACACCGGTCGCTGCGGACAACACGCCCCAGTCGTGCCAGGACCCGATCGTCGGCAACGGAGATTGCTGACTTGCGGGACGAGTTTCTACGGCCTTCGCTCTCGACTTATGTCGTCGTCGTGCCCGTTGCGATGTGGCTCGCAACGCTACCGTATCGGGGCATGAGTCCTATAAACGCGTAAATCGATATCAGTGCCCCCGTTCCACTATTTTGAGTTTTCTTTTTTTTTTCAGGTACTGTTCCTCTTTTTGTCGTGTTGTGTCTTTCGTGTTCAATAGTATTTAATAGTACCGGTACCAGTATTCAATAGTATAGTGCCCATTTCCTGGCCATGAGACGCGCGGTATTTCGTCACACTGCCTGAGATTCCTCCCTCCCCGCTCGCCTTTATTTTCTCATTTCATGTTTTCTCTGCGTTTCTTCGCGTCTGATGGACTTTTGCGCAGTTTGAACGTGGTTCCGGGTCTTGAATCAGTACCGTGTCTAGTGTTCCATATTCTGGATGCCGTTCGTCATCAAGCACGCATTTTTTCTGATGAGCGGCTCAAAGATGTATGTAAAAACTGAGGTGAACTCGACATGGATGAGATGTATGTATAGGCCATACTGAGGTAGGATTTAAGGTTTTTCCCCGATTCACTTGGGTAACAAGCTTGTTCCAGAGAGCGAGCTCATAACAATTTGGAGAAATCTAAGAGATTCCTACCGCAGGAAGAGAAGGGCCCTGAATGAAAAATTGAACTCCTCAGGCAGCGGTGCAGGTTCAAGGCATCAGTTCCTATGAGCGGACGTTGCAAAATTCGGAATCGCGAGGTTAGCATTCCAAAGACCCTCTCTACAACGCTGCGAGCCCTAAATGCAAAGCGGTGTGTGTACGCCGATTCCATATGGTAAAAACAATAAAGGGCGACTCATCTGCTGAAGCACTGGTTAAAATGTGCTCTGAGAGGATCATTCGCTATTTCATTCTGGCGAAAAGGTGTCTGCATATAGCTGACTTGCCCAGATCCGCCATCAGCTAGGATGTGGTATACCTTGGCCACCTAGATCGCCTGCTTGCGGGAAAAGCCCCGTCGATGACACCAGTAGTCTTCAATTTTGATGTACGAAACAGTGCTGAGACTACCTCTGACTTGGATAATATTTTCAATCAATTTTAATCATTACCTGAATCGCTCTCGCGACCCTTCCCTCCCAAATCAATACCAAAAATACGATAGCCAGCGTCCACCACGGCTAGCAGAACAAACGAGAAGAATCCTTTGTAGTTATAAAGAAAAAATAAATATGTTTCTACTCTCTTCTCAAAACAACCCTAAAGGCACAATATTCTCGTTTTCAATCTCTTCTGGAAAAAAATTAAGCATTTTTAGATAATAGATTGTGGAACGTGTTTCCAGACTAAAATTTTGCCGCCGATCCGGCCACTTCAACTAGGAACCTTTTTGATATTGTTCATGGTCTACATTCCATGGAAACGAAGAACGAATTCTTTAGAAGGAGTTGAAGAGGATTCTGCTGTCGTGATTTTTTGTTTACAGATTTCACACCTTTGACACTTTCAGAAACAGTAATTCAATAATTCTGAGTAATAGTATGGTATAATTGAAATAATAAGTTTCATCACGTAATATTTCATATAGTGCGTCCGGTAACATGCTTTGACATCCTACTGCAGAATGTTCTTATATTCCGAGAACTCAATCCTCCTGCGTGATAGCGCTCGGCGAACCTGCAGAATACAGAAGTGAAAACTGATTTTTGACCGACTTTATAATTCTCTATTTATACCATTGTCTTCTCTTCACGTCACGCCTACGGAGACGCTTCGTTCCATCAGGATTTTGAAATCAATAAGAAACAGCTAAATATACCAAGACATGCTTCCAGATTCAAAAACCGGAGGAGCTTTGTTAATGTGGCGAGGGCCGGATGGTCACATCCCAGAAGTCTTCTCAGCAAACTAAAATGTGCTTTTGCAAGCAAAATCATAACTTCAAGTTGATATGACATGCTTCACCTATGAAAGGCTTTCGCTAGGTTGGTGGTGTGAAGTGCTGAGATGTTCCATTTGCACCACAAATCTTTGCATTACGTGATGTATATATTTACCATTGAAAAGGTGATCATGTCTGGTATGTTAGAGAAAAGATGGAGAAATACTCGAGGTTTTCTTTAACAGAGATCTAAATTTGCCTTACACGGTATCATAGCTGCCAGTTTCTCTTCTTTTCGTGGAATATAGACCCTAAATAACAGTAAAGAGGTCTGTCGTTGAATTGGTTGGGTCGACGGAAAAATTTTACTCTGGAAACACGTTACAGAATCTGTTCTCCGGAAAAATGTTCTAATTTTTTCAAGAAAAATTGAAAATGAGCATATTGTGTCTTTAGGGTTGTCTTGAGAAGGTTGTGGTCTAGCTCATTTGATGGAGCGTAAAATTCTGAGTAGAAACATATACAGGTTTCTATAAAAGTGCATACTGAGACACCCTCACTCAGGCCCCCTTAGGTTACGAGCCATTGATTACCTGAAAATCTGGTCGAGCTGTGGACCGTCAACGGTGATCGGGTCACCCTCGGGTCACCATGGCATGGGTGGCCGATGCGGTCATCACTCGCCGCGCTGTCGCGTGCGACGAGCATGGCCTCGATGCGAGTCTCCGTTAATGTATCCACAGGACGAACGGACCACCTTTTCCGAGCCAACTCGGGGACCTAACGTCCCTCACCCACAATTATGAAGTCGGCAACGGTCGGAAGGCAGCTTTCCGATGGTGCATAGTTTCCGATCCTAGGATGTATACTGATCACATGAGAGGCTCCTTACGAATCCTTCCCCATTTGGGTAGAAATTATTTCCTTTCCAGGATACGTTTTCGTGTACAAGTTTAAGTTTTAGTTAAACTTCTCCTTTAGGGATTCAAATATTACTTATTGGCTTCGAGGTGACATAAAAGTCTTTCTTCGTTCAAAAGCAGTGGAGATTAGATGAAAAACGGGGACGATAGCAAAGGAAAACGGTAAAACATCAACATAAGGTAACCAGCGGGAGAAACGCGCTCCTCTTCAACAAAACAGTTACTCATCTGCTCCAGTGACAACCGGCATCTGTCGCCGTGTGGTGTCGTGCGACAGTTGCCGTCGCGAGTATGGCGACCCCCTTATGAGAAACCCGGATTGACAACAGAATTTCCAGAAACATTCAGTCTCTTTATTGTTTCAAACTGAGCATAAATATCAGTGTATAAGTCCCTTCACAGCTACAAAGCAGTTTTCGGATGATTTTCTATGTGAAAAACCTGTGGAGTTCTGTTTTGATTCTTGACTCGGCCGTTGAACAAACTCCGCGGGCGAATTTTGACTCTTCGACCGCGTTCGTATGTGATGCTTGGCTGCAGGTCGTGCTCTTGCTTCTTGATTGGTTTGTAGATGTAGAATTCCAGCGATTGCATAAATAATCAAAATATATCTAGTTTGAGAGACAACATTACCGAAAGTACTTTTTCAAGAAGTTTTTCAAGCATCAAAAATCTCTGACATCAGTGTCCAAGAAGCGACCTCGTGACTCCCAACGTACCCCATAAATCTTCTTCGCCAGAAAATCGACACTGAGAAACATCTCCCATTATATTCAGGGTGGAGAGGTGTGTCAGTATTTAGGATTTCTATGCTACATAAGCATTTCCATTTATCTGAAAAATTCATTATTTAAACCAAACAAGCCACCTTATGAATAGAGAAAAGACTCTTCTCTTTTTATGTTGTTAAGCACTTTATATGACTTTCAAAATGTTTTGTTTGAAGAACGCGACCTTTCGCATTGAATTTACGCGACCTTCTCGCACTGGATGGGAAGTGATCCCTTCTCTTTTCTGCCATTCAGGGCTTTATATAACCTTTGAATTGTTTTGACTAAAACGCTCCCAGGCACTGAATTTCTGCGACCCCTCTGAGAAGAGCTCGAAACTTTCTTTGCTAAGCGTAATTTTGGCGTAAGCGGGAATTCAGGTCCGTCCGGGAGCATCAGCGACGGGTTTTGAGACAGAAGTTGTAGGCGGTAATCTAGTAGAACGTAAATGAAAACTGACTGCAGTCGTTTTGGAAACTTAGGTAAATATGGTATGATTAATCGTGTGCATAGGTAAAATTGAATTTCTTTGAGTTGCCTACAGGAAAATAGGATTCAAACATCACGAATGGTGCTGTGCCAAATGATGGAATTTTTTTACTAAAGTGGATTAAGATCAGGAGTACATCACCACTGGAAAGGCACAGGAATGGCGAGCATTGCGGGAATGACTTCGACGTTATGTGAGAAATCCTCTGTGAAAATTCTGGGAAAGATAATCTTACAAAGCTGAGATATCGCTCAGAAAGGCATTGGAGGCGTTCTGAATTTCCGCAAGGAATACAATCTGACGGTGGATTGCAGAGTAAGTCAACAGATTTCTCTTGCCTCTCCATTTCGTGGAGAAGGAATTTTTCAAGTTCGTCAAAAATACTCGGGAGGATGCGGCGCTTTGCCGTGTAGGTCAAGGATTAAGGAATTTTAAACCATCTCTGACGACGACGAGAGGGTCGCAACGTTGGTCCAAATAAAGTTTGATACACCTTACTAACCTCGTTCGGCACAGCAGCATTCGAGAAGTTTAACATCATGCCGACATCATCAAACAACATCATCGAACATCATCACATCATGCTAGTTTTTGAATTGGTTGGTGCGTTTATCCAAATCGCACTTTGAGCTGAGATATGGTCATTTAGGTGAGCACCTTCTGTTTCCTCGATGCAGGTCAGGAAAAAAGATTTTCAGTTAAATGACCAAATCTCAGCACAAAGTGGGATTTGAGTAAACGCACCAAACAATTCGAAACTAGACGATATTTGCCATCTTCCTATTGCAAAGTAAAAGTTTGAAGAAGCGATCTTCATGCGGGGCGCGGGGGGTGTGATTTTTGATCGGCCGTTTTGTAAGAACAGGTGGTTCCATTCAGCCTTCCCGATCCCTAGCAAAACTAAATTTTTTTGTATCATGTGAAAAACCGTAAGAATGTCCGTTCCTTAGTGAATCTAAAAATATTTCCACCTTTTTCTAAGACCGTGAAATCCGTGAGTTATTTTCATTTGAACGCAAGAACTTTGTTTTTTCCCACCCACTCCATGTCCCGTAGAAATTGACTTGTGAACGAGTGTTTTTATACTGTCTAAATCTACTTCACCTCTAGTTTTCATTCCTATACACATTTCTCAGTAACTGAAAAAACTTGCCGAGTACTATCCATTCGAATTATAGCTGTTCAGCGTGTGAAAATCAAGCCGCTCCGTTGTACAAAAACTGTAATAATTTTCGCTATTTCTGATTCAGAAGAAGCGAGCTGCTCGTGCTGCTGAGGATTATGTATAGACGGTTTAGGACGTTTAGACTAGACTTCTAGGAAAATTATGCGTGAATCTTCCACCTCACTTTTAAACAAGGGCGAGGATGCTGGGCTATTCATGCAAAAAACATTATGTTTTCTCTGCTTTACTCGAGATTGTATGTTGCTATTCTATATCCTTTCAGGACATCTTTATTTATATATTATTATTCTTATACGCATACATCATTTATGAAATAAACGAGAATGAAAAATCCGTCTATATGGTGTGACTCAGTTCAACATCTTGGTGTTCCATTCCATGTTTCTCTTCTATTTTCATCAGAACCGCTTCACTGCTGAAGGACACTGCTTAGGTACACGCCCGTCCTTCACTATACTTCTATTTTTCCAACAGCCTCATCATTTCCTGAAAAAATAATAGATATACTGGGAACATACTGTCCGTGAACTGAGAGCAAACTATGAAAACAAAAGAGAAGCACGCATATATTCCAACGGTAAGGATAGAAAAAGGGAGCATAGCATCGATTAGTGAAACAACGCTTCATTTTTCATTGATTCTCTACCCCTTTACGATAAACTACTGCCAAATTTCAGTATTGAGTTTCAGTTAATGAATAATTTCAAAAAATTCTATTTCGTTATTTAGTCTTGTTTTGTACGTTGCTATTGAGTTATATTCATTCGAGTAATATTTTGAGTATATTTTCGTCGCGATATCAATTTTTAGGTTCCATTTTTTATTCATTTTTAAAATACTTTTTAAATCTTGAATTTAATTTTCTTTTTTTTTCAATTTAATTTTTTTCAGAAGAGATTGAAAACGAGAATATTGTGCCCTTAGGGTTGTTTTGAGAAGGTTGTGGTCTAGCTCATTTGATAGAGCGTAAAATTGTGAGTAGAAACATATGCAGGTTTCCATAGAAGTGCATAATGAGACACCCTCACTCAGGCCCCTTTAGGTGACGAGCCATTGATTACCTGATAATATGGTTGAGCTGTGGACCGTCGACGGTGATCGGGTCGTCGTCGGGTCACCATGGCATGGATAGCCGATGCGGTCATCACTCGCCGCGCTCTCGCGTGCGACGAGCATGGCCTCAGTGCGAGTCTCCGTTAATTATATCCGCAGGACGCACGGACCACCTTTTCCGAGCCAACTCGGGGACCTAACGTCCCTCACCCGCCTCACATAAACGCAATCGTGGCCTCTGCTGAACGAACCATGTTCAGCCTGCTGCGTAGTACCCATACATCGTATATCATTATTCTGCTCTGCTGAGACTTTATTGAGCTTATGTTCTTCCTAAATTAGAGTATTGTACTCAAGTTTGGAGTTCGTTTTCTAGGAAGCTGATTGATAAAATTGAAAAAGTCCAGATGACGGTAACCCGTATACTGTATTATCGATGTTTGCCTGATGATAATTACCCACACTCATTACCGCCGTATTGCATAAGACTTCGTGAGCTAGGACTTAGAAGTTTACTCTATGGAAGAATAGACTGCGACCTAGTTTTTGCCCTCAAATTGCTCAAGGGTGAGTTACGTCCTCGTCCTTCTACCTACTGGAAATTCAAATCCTCTACTTTGACGCTACCATGTATCAATGTTCAGCCACTTCCCTGCTCCTTGAGGACTTCATCTTTATTGGACAATTCCTTTTTTGTGAGAACGGCGAGATGGTTGAGCAAGCTGCCTCTAGAACTAACTCGTCGAAAAGGCGACTACCTTTCAGGACGGCAATCTCAAAGCTGGATTCGCTCACTATTGTTGGCATGAGATACTCATTTTAATGTTTCTCCCATTTTTCGCTGCCAGACGATGAGCTTTTTCGCTGCTAGGCGACGATGATTTCTTTCTTAATCGTAGTATTTTATTAATTAGTGTCAGCTTGTCTTTTTATCTTATCAGTTGTGTGCTTATCAGTGCTTATGAGTTGTGCTTAGGTGATATTTTTTGCGGTCTTTTATGATTCGCTCTTAACGTTATCAGTTACCAGTGGGGATAAGAATCGAGTGTCAGGGTTCGGCACTATTGTGTATCAGGAGTCTACAGCGGTCAAGATATATGGAATTTTAGGCTATTAAAAGCAGCCATAAAAGAACATTACATCACGCTTTCGTTTTGTTTAATTTCTACATAAACAGTGTCTGCTACCTTCTTTTCTCCTATTCTGCAGCTACAACCTTGCCTCTATGTATTTGGGACTGGTATTACTTGGTGATCTCCTGTTCTTTTGGCCTTGTTCACGGTATACGGTTCATTCTAGGGCCTCAGACATCATGTCTATCACATTTTACTCCGCTTCGAATAATTTTTGTTCCATCTTGAAAGCCAGCCCAACTCACAGGACTACATTTTATGACATGCGGTTTCATTGGCCCTCGCCGAATATCTATCTGCACGGTCGTCTTGGTCGGAGCTTTACAAACATTACATATCTAATTGCTCGAACTATGTTTCACTTATTTGTTTTTTTATTTTCATTAATCCTCTTTCTTAATGTCGTTTCGGTCCTTTCCTTGTCTTACGCTGTCTTCTCAGGATATCTTGTTGGTGTTTGCTAATAGTTTTTCTTGTATACTTGAAGGCGCTGGATTCTTTTTCCCACGTGAAATCCACTGAATTTAATTGAAAAGGTTATGCGTTTCCTAACTATTCAAGAGACCTGCTTAGCCTATCTAGATCGTTTCTTGTGTTTTGAGTTCAGGTTTCCCGTTTATCAAACGGACCTATCAATTTATGGACTGAATTGGGCGCCTAGCCGTGATCACCGCGTTTGAACTGCTCCACTTCGGGAATCGGACTCCAGAATATGGTGAATTGCAGTTCTCAAGGGATTTTTTTTTATTTTGCCCATGTTGTTGTATCCTTCAATTTCTGCTTATGAATCAGGGCCTTGGTAGGCTCACCAAACGTTTCAACGAAGTGAGTAAATAAAAATGTATAATAATGATAAACAAAAAGATAATAATGAATATGACAAGTATATGAATGCAAAGGAATCAAGTTTATTCTAACGTTCACGAGCATCGAACTATCGATTTCTATAATGCGCAAAGCTGCATTTCAAAAATGGCTGTGTTCCACAAATTTATGGATATTCATGCGGAACTGGCTGTCCTAAGACCACCAATCACATGAATGTTGTTCAAGAATATATTCAGGGCTATAAACGATGTTCGGAGAACAAGTGGTGCAGCAAGACAACTGATGTAGAACTCATTACGTATGCACACAATTAAGATGTATGTGCATTTCTCTCGCCAAAACGTTGCGCTTCGTCTTTGCTGAATAAGCAGTGTCCCGATCACACGACCTGTGTCTACATATATATGTAGCAACCTATCAAACAGTCATCAGTTCCCTTCCCCGTCTGTGCTCAAATTTTAGGGCAAAGATCCTTGAAGGAAAGCTTGCTTTGCGCTGAAAGAACTTGTTTCAGCTAATTTGCCTATATTTCAAAGTGCATCTTTATAAAGCCTTACGTTTCGGGCTAACGCTTCCGTCAGCAGTAGTTTTCCCCAAGAATCAGCAGATTCCTCGGGCATACAGTCCTTCTGCGCCACACATTAATCGGATAAGGCCTTCAATGGAACAATAATACTATTAGGTTGTGTCGTAAGTAATCGGATATTTATGTATAACACCGAAGGCATCCATCGTGCGAGGTTTCTAACCTTACGGATTACTTTAGTTCATGAACCGCAGATGACTGAGTAAAACCAAGGGTGTTCGATATTTCAGGAGTGATACTGGTATGGTTTCGTATCCACCTCACTCCTCGGCACGACCAGACTCAACTTCAAGGGGCTTCCAAAATTCCCTTTGTTCTCGGTGTTGTGGCCCGCACTGACTTTCGAGAGGCAAGAGCAGACGGTTCACGTTTTCTATGAACCTTCTTCGAGCGCTCAAAGGATTGGTTATCGTTATGGCTAGGTGAGAGAAATGAAAGCATGACGTTGCGAATGCGCGATTTGTATCAACTAATTTTGCCAAAGTGAATGCAGTGAACCGCTTTGTAGCGCTTTTCTCCCTCTACACACTACATACCAAAATCTCTATCACCCGTATCCACCTACCTAATCTGTTTCTATACCACTGATTCTATACATTTCACATTTTTGGTATCAGTGAATGTTGACGCTGCTAGCGCGCAATGTTGTAGTGGTTGGACTGTTAACCCTTCAGATGCCTTCACTGAAGAAAAGTGTGTTATTTCAGACACCGAAGGAAGTCATGCGTTTCCTCTGTATGTTTGTCATTGTTTTTATTCACACGACGGTGGCAAGAAGTGAAGTGAGTGTTTTATATGCATCGATTATAAATTCCGCTGGGGCGTAATTTCAGTTCAACTTTGTACTTTGATGCGCTGCTGGATCGATGGACTGTTTATTTCCTATTACTAAGAAAACATTTTAAAAAGATCCGGTTGAAGTTCCACCTCCTGCAGGAATTATTCTCTCAACCGCTAACGACATTTATGTTTGCTAAAGAAGCTTCTTCAGTAAATAGAGGCCTTGTTTGCTAGAATGCCTGTCTGAGAAATGGAAAGGAGGGAATAATATAAATCGTTAACTTCGTCAGGGAGTATAATAGAGATTTTATAAAACAAGCCTCCGATGAGTAACGTAATTTCACGTTTGAAACTCTCACGCTTTCAGCGAATATCCGTCACATCACCTGAGTGCGACGCAGAGCATTTAAAGTGTCTTGTATCGTGTGTGAAGGACGGCAGGGTAGAGCGTTGTGGTCACGCGTGCTACCAACCATTGCTGAAGTGCCGGAAGGAACACGAACGGGAAACGAGATGGTGAGAAAATTCTACTGCAAGAATAAACTCCTTTTTTTTTTCTCGAGGCATCTTAAGCACGAAATAACGTTGCGAAAGGAAGAACCTGAAAACATGTACAAACGCAGCGAAAGAAAGACAAAATGAAAACAGCGACAGTTCACCTAGAAAGATGAACTCATATCGAATAACAAGGTGCTGCCTCAACTCTACTCAATAAAAAGTTGGCTCAATGTTTGGCCGAGCACAGTGTAGATCTCATATCGAGTAACAAGGGGTGTCTTGTCCTGCTGTTGCTGAAAATCGCGTAGTCGTCCGATTACGTTATGACAACGCCTCTTCACACATTGCAAGAATGAAAGAGAACTAATTGACCATCGAGGAATGGAAAGAGGGTCAGAATATGACCGTTGATATTTCATTCCGTAATCTGTGCTTTGGTTCATCATTAGAATGCTTTCCGCACCGCGCGAACCGCGGGAAACTTCATAGCAACGAAATGCGTGTGAGCAAAAAGGTATCTCGGCACTCCACAGAGTCTTAGGCTTTGAACGTTTTGTTAGTTCAGACGGAAAACAAGCAGATTTGAGAGTTGGACACGGTTCTGCAGAGAATGTTGTTTGCATTATGAGTTCACTTTCGAGCTGAGTAGTTCGGATATGCTTTGCCGTATCTATGTTTCTCAGTTTCATAGTGTTTAAGTTTATTGTCACTCAAATCACTTTACTTCCATGTTCCGTGTGGTTAATAAATGGGGTTAGAAACTAATTATAAACTAGTGTGTTATGTAGGTTGGAGGGTGCGGCGTTTGGTTGGAGGGTCTGGTCCGAAACATTGCGTCGACTCTACGCTGGTTAACATGTTATCACTGTCCGCTGCGCATAGATATGCATGTAGATCGCTCCCTAGGTGCGCCCAACTTCCACTCCAATGACCGCTCCATCTGCTTATACTTGTCATAGTGTTGCCGCTACTTGCCCTGCTTGCTGCACTGCTTGCCTAAATATTTTTAGAGCGCGCGTGGTGCAGTGGGAGGAGGCGCTACTGACACCCGCACGGTCGATCGTTATTCGGGCCAACCAAGCCTTCTACCCTCCGGGGTAGGTAAATTGGTGCCAAACTTTCCTGGGAAGGTGAAAACACTGACATGGTACAGCGGCTGGCCCCTGCAAGTCATTGTATAGGCCGAACATTCATCCACCATGCATTTATTTTCTATTCTGAATACGGGTGCGCGTCTTTCGGACTCTTACCAATACCTTACCTTTACCGTGTTCCTTGACACTTTTTTAAAATGCACTGTTGAGCCGATGAACAGGTTAAGCAAAGGAGCCTTCGAAGAAGATTGTTTCTATTGTTTATTCATTGCTGCCATCGCTGAAGTGGACGTCAATAGAGAAACAGAATCATGGCAAATTCTGAAAGAAGGTTGGAAAATGTATTATACACAACTGACTGAGATAAACCGGTTGCCAGATACATAAAATACGAACAGACAGTTCCGCAGACTCTACCTAGTAGTGAGGGGTGACTAAAACTACGTGCATCATGAAGTGTTTAAATTCTGTTTAATCTAATTTCCTCCGCAGACTGATTATAATTTGAAAGGACCATTTGATTCGATTCATGATGCTGATCTCAAAAAAAATCCTTTTTATTCCAACTGAAGCCACAATCTAGCTACGGGCGGTTTTCTTCAAATTTATTTATTTATTTATTCTTTTACCATGCACCGTGCGCAGTACAATACGAAAACGCGAACAAACAATACAATACAAAAAACACACTACTTATGATATCACTATTTGGCCAATGGTTAGGACGTCGTCAGTTAAATTTCTGTTGATTAAGCTTATAAATCAATTACAGTCATTGTCCAGCCCATCGCAGATAAAAAATAATGGTTCGATAAATAATATTTCGTAAACGATATCATATCATATAGAACTATGAATGAATCGAAATCCGTTGAAAATACATCAAGTATGCGGTACCACAGCAGGGATCTCCAGCAAAAGAATCAGGAGTTTATAAAATCACAGTAATACCTGTATCACCTGTCGTCCCGTTGATCATCGATTTGCTCGAGCGGGCGCCAGTAACGTCTCCATTCGTCCCTGTCGCGTGCCATAGTAGACCAGTGGGTCCTGCTCGCTCGAGGAGCACGAAGAGCATCGAATCGATCGTTCAGGGATTTGACGAAGAAGTCCGACCAGCGCAAAGGTGGGCGACCTGGTGTTCTTCCGACGTCCCGTGGAATCCAGTCAGTAACGGCTCTCGTCCAACGGTCGTCACGAAATCGCATTACAGGTCCGGCCCACCTGATCTTCGAAAACTTGGCCCATGCGACTGCGTCTCTGATCTTCGACTGTCGACGTAGCTCGGAGCTCCGTATGCCGTCTCTCGCCTGAATAAAGCGAGTCACTCCGAGCATCCTTCTCTCTATACTTCGTTGCGCGACGCAAATCGCATGTTCATCCTGCTTTCGTAACGCCCAGGATTCTGAAGCGTACGTCAGCGCAGGAAGAACCGTAGAGTCGAAGAGATGGGCGCGGAGTCGGGCGTTCTTCGTCTTCCTCACTACTTCTTCAACACTCTTGAATGCGCCCCAAGCCGCTCGTTTCCTTCTGCCCAGCTCTGGAGTCAAGTCGTTGGTCATGTTGACTTCCCGACCCAAGTACACATAGCTGGAGCATTCAGAGGTATTCGTTCCGTTGAGCGAAAATGGGGCATCAGAAACGTATCCATTCTTCATGAACATCGTCTTCGTCAAGTTCAGCTGCAAGCCGATCTTCCCACACGCATGATCGAAGTCGGCCAGCATGCGTTCTGCCCGGGTGATAGAGTACGATATGAGTACGATATCATCCGCAAAACGAAGATGGTGTAACTGCCGGCCGTCGATCTTCACTCCCATGTCGTCCCATTCTAGTGTCCGCATGATGTTCTCGAGAGAGGCGTTGAACAGCTTCGGTGATATGGTATCACCTTGGCGTACACCCCTCTTCACGTTGATGCGAACGTTGTTGTAGAATGGTGTGATCATGGTCGTGAATCCTTTGTAGAGCTCACTGAGGATCTTCACGTAACGAGTGGAGACGCCTTGTTTGCACAAAGCCTCAATTACCGCTTCCGTTCCGACAGAGTCGTAGGCCTTCTTGAGATCGATGAATGTGAGGCATAACGGCGCCTTGTACTCTTGGGACACCTCAATGAGCCTGATCACGGTGTAGATATGATCGATTGTGCTGAACCCTCTTCGAAACCCAACTTGCTCGCACGGCTGTCCTTCGTCTATCGTTCGGTCGATCCTATTGGGAATGACACGTGTGAATAACTTGTAGACTACAGACAGCAGGCAGATAGGGCGATAGTTGCCGATGTCGTGCGGATCTCCCTTCTTATACAGCAACACAGTCCTGCTAGTTTTCCATATTGCTGGTACTTTTCAGTCCGACAGGTATCGTGTGAAGAGCCTGGCCAGGGTGTTGATGAGGACTGGCGGTAGGTTCTTCAGATGTTCGGGTCGGATCCTGTCGGGACCGGGAGCTGTGCGATTCTTCATCGATGAAATCGCGTGACGAATTTCGGAAGGGAGGACCGCAGGGATGACATGTCCATCGTTCGGGATTGGGTATTCGGGAAGATGGACGTGGCTATCGAAGAGATCGGAGTAGAAATCGTGGATGACCTTCTCCATAGCCCTTCTGGAGGACGTGAGGGTTCCATCCGGACGCAGGAGAGCTGTCATCTTGGACTTATAGTTGACTAAGCCTCGACGAGCGTTGCGTATGCTCTTGCCCGCTTCAGCCGCATCAACTAGCGCAGCTACTCTTCTCTCTTTAAGGTCTTCCTTTATCGCTTCTCTGCACAACTTTGCGAGTTCGGACGTTCGCAGGTAGTCGCCTTCGGTTCTTGCCACTCCGCGTAGGCGAATCAGCTCGAGAGTTTCGTGGGAAAGGCGTGTTCTGGTATTCTTGGGGCTCTCGGCTTCTTGAGCGCAGTCACGTATGTGAGCAATGAACCGGTTGTATTCCTCTTCGATGTTGTCCTCGGCGGAATCCTTCCAGCAGCTAGCCAGCGAGGAGAAGAGGTCCCAGATCACGAGTGTTCTAGGACCTCTCTTCTTGAACTTCATGGCTTTCTCTTGCCTCCGTGTGAGATGGAAGCTCGCACGGAGGAGACGGTGGTCGGATCCCGTAAAGAATTTTGGAACAACAGCGACATCGGTCAGGCAAAACCTTCGGATGACGATGACGTGGTCAATTTCGTTGTGATGCAGTCCGTATACGTGGTCAATTTCGTTGTGATGCAGTCCACCTGGAGACTCCCATGTCCATCGTCTGGATGCGGGTTTCCGGAACTGCGAGTTACCATGGATGGTGTTCGTCGACATGATGAACTCAGACAGCCTTTCACCCTGTTCGTTCCACTCCAGACCATGGACGCCGATATGAAGCTCTTCCGACGACCTTCTAGGCCCGATCTTCGCGTTGAAATCTCCGACGATGACCTTGTAGAAGGTATGATCTTCCTTGTAGAGCTTCTCCAACTCTATGTAGAATGCCTCGACTTCTTCTACGATGTTGGTGCGTAGACTACGAAGACCGTCAACGTCGGCATTGATCCACGTCGTGTCAGCCGTAAACGTCCGATTCGGGTTGTAAGTTGTTCGAACGAATCGATGTTCATGGCCGAGTTCGTGTTGACGAGGACAGCGATACCACCAACGCCTCTTGCTGTCGCATGTTCCGAGGAACAGCTCTTCTCCAGTGTCGAACACGGCGTGTAGTGGGCGGTGTCTTCTCGTCTCGGTCAGTCCGATGACGTCGTACTTGATCTTTCTGGCTTGCATCATCAGGTCTTCGACAGACGCATCCGATGCAAGCGTTCGCGCGTTGTAAGTACTGATCGTCCTCCTAGTCCCTCTTCTTTTTGGCAGCCTGTCGCAGCCTGTCTAGGCCCTGAGATTTTCGCAGCCTCTCCGTACTCGTCCTTCCCAACGCGCGAAAAGGCGTTGGTGGTATCGCTGTCCTCGTCAACACGAACTCGGCCATGAACATCGATTCGTTCGAACAACTTACAACCCGAATCGGACGTTTACGGCTGACACGACGTGGATCAATGCCGACGTTGACGGTCTTCGTAGTCTACGCACCAACATCGTACTACGATGACGAAGAAGTCGAGGCATTCTACATAGAGTTGGAGAAGCTCTACAAGGAAGATCATACCTTCTACAAGGTCATCGTCGGAGATTTCAACGCGAAGATCGGGCCTAGAAGGTCGTCGGAAGAGCTTCATATCGGCGTCCATGGTCTGGAGTGGAACGAACAGGGTGAAAGGCTGTCTGAGTTCATCATGTCGACGAACACCATCCATGGTAACTCGCAGTTCCGGAAACCCGCATCCAGACGATGGACATGGGAGTCTCCAGGTGGACTGCATCACAACGAAATTGACCACGTATACGGACTGCATCACAACGAAATTGACCACGTCATCGTCATCCGAAGGTTTTGCCTGACCGATGTCGCTGTTGTTCCAAAATTCTTTACGGGATCCGACCACCGTCTCCTCCGTGCGAGCTTCCATCTCACACGGAGGCAAGAGAAAGCCATGAAGTTCAAGAAGAGAGGTCCTAGAACACTCGTGATCTGGGACCTCTTCTCCTCGCTGGCTAGCTGCTGGAAGGATTCCGCCGAGGACAACATCGAAGAGGAATACAACCGGTTCATTGCTCACATACGTGACTGCGCTCAAGAAGCCGAGAGCCCCAAGAATACCAGAACACGCCTTTCCCACGAAACTCTCGAGCTGATTCGCCTACGCGGAGTGGCAAGAACCGAAGGCGACTACCTGCGAACGTCCGAACTCGCAAAGTTGTGCAGAGAAGCGATAAAGGAAGACCTTAAAGAGAGAAGAGTAGCTGCGCTAGTTGATGCGGCTGAAGCGGGCAAGAGCATACGCAACGCTCGTCGAGGCTTAGTCAACTATAAGTCCAAGATGACAGCTCTCCTGCGTCCGGATGGAACCCTCACGTCCTCCAGAAGGGCTATGGAGAAGGTCATCCACGATTTCTACTCCGATCTCTTCGATAGCCACGTCCATCTTCCCGAATACCCAATCCCGAACGATGGACATGTCATCCCTGCGGTCCTCCCTTCCGAAATTCGTCACGCGATTTCATCGATGAAGAATCGCACAGCTCCCGGTCCCGACAGGATCCGACCCGAACATCTGAAGAACCTACCGCCAGTCCTCATCAACACCCTGGCCAGGCTCTTCACACGATACCTGTCGGACTGAAAAGTACCAGCAATATGGAAAACTAGCAGGACTGTGTTGCTGTATAAGAAGGGAGATCCGCACGACATCGGCAACTATCGCCCTATCTGCCTGCTGTCTGTAGTCTACAAGTTATTCACACGTGTCATTCCCAATAGGATCGACCGAACGATAGACGAAGGACAGCCGTGCGAGCAAGTTGGGTTTCGAAGAGGGTTCAGCACAATCGATCATATCTACACCGTGATCAGGCTCATTGAGGTGTCCCAAGAGTACAAGGCGCCGTTATGCCTCACATTCATCGATCTCAAGAAGGCCTACGACTCTGTCGGAACGGAAGCGGTAATTGAGGCTTTGTGCAAACAAGGCGTCTCCACTCGTTACGTGAAGATCCTCAGTGAGCTCTACAAAGGATTCACGACCATGATCACACCATTCTACAACAACGTTCGCATCAACGTGAAGAGGGGTGTACGCCAAGGTGATACCATATCACCGAAGCTGTTCAACGCCTCTCTCGAGAACATCATGCGGACACTAGAATGGGACGACATGGGAGTGAAGATCGACGGCCGGCAGTTACACCATCTTCGTTTTGCGGATGATATCGTACTCATATCGTACTCTATCACCCGGGCAGAACGCATGCTGGCCGACTTCGATCATGCGTGTGGGAAGATCGGCTTGCAGCTGAACTTGACGAAGACGATGTTCATGAAGAATGGATACGTTTCTGATGCCCCATTTTCGCTCAACGGAACGAATACCTCTGAATGCTCCAGCTATGTGTACTTGGGTCGGGAAGTCAACATGACCAACGACTTGACTCCAGAGCTGGGCAGAAGGAAACGAGCGGCTTGGGGCGCATTCAAGAGTGTTGAAGAAGTAGTGAGGAAGACGAAGAACGCCCGACTCCGCGCCCATCTCTTCGACTCTACGGTTCTTCCTGCGCTGACGTACGCTTCAGAATCCTGGGCGTTACGAAAGCAGGATGAACATGCGATTTGCGTCGCGCAACGAAGTATAGAGAGAAGGATGCTCGGAGTGACTCGCTTTATTCAGGCGAGAGACGGCATACGGAGCTCCGAGCTACGTCGACAGTCGAAGATCAGAGACGCAGTCGCATGGGCCAAGTTTTCGAAGATCAGGTGGGCCGGACCTGTAATGCGATTTCGTGACGACCGTTGGACGAGAGCCGTTACTGACTGGATTCCACGGGACGTCGGAAGAACACCAGGTCGCCCACCTTTGCGCTGGTCGGACTTCTTCGTCAAATCCCTGAACGATCGATTCGATGCTCTTCGTGCTCCTCGAGCGAGCAGGACCCACTGGTCTACTATGGCACGCGACAGGGACGAATGGAGACGTTACTGGCGCCCGCTCGAGCAAATCGATGATCAACGGGACGACAGGTGATACAGGTATTACTGTGATTTTATAAACTCCTGATTCTTTTGCTGGAGATCCCTGCTGTGGTACCGCATACTTGATGTATTTTCAACGGATTTCGATTCATTCATAGTTCTATATGATATGATATCGTTTACGAAATATTATTTATCGAACCATTATTTTTTATCTGCGATGGGCTGGACAATGACTGTAATTGATTTATAAGCTTAATCAACAGAAATTTAACTGACGACGTCCTAACCATTGGCCAAATAGTGATATCATAAGTAGTGTGTTTTTTGTATTGTATTGTTTGTTCGCGTTTTCGTATTGTACTGCGCACGGTGCATGGTAAAAGAATAAATAAATAAATAAATTTGAAGAAAACCGCCCGTAGCTAGATTGTGGCTTCAGTTGGAATAAAACGGATTTTTTTGAGATCAGCATCATGAATTGAATCAAATGGTCCTTTCAAATTATAATCAGCCTGCGGAGGAAATTAGATTAAACAGAATTTAAACACTTCATGATGCACGTAGTTTTAGTCACCCCTCACTACTAGGTAGAGTCTGCGGAACTGTCTGTTCGTATTTTATGTATCTGGCAACCGGTTTATCTCAGTCAGTTGTGTATAATACATTTTCCAACCTTTTTTCAGAATTTGCCATGATTCTGTTTCTCTACTGACGTCCACTTCAGCGATGGCAGCAATGAATAAACAATAGAAACAATCTTCTTCGAAGGCTCCTTTGCTTAACCTGTTCATCGGCTCAACAGTGCATTTTAAAAAAGTGTCAAGGAACACGGTAAAGGTAAGGTATTGGTAAGAGTCCGAAAGACGCGCACCCGTATTCAGAATAGAAAATAAATGCATGGTGGATGAATGTTCGGCCTATACAATGACTTGCAGGGGCCAGCCGCTGTACCATGTCAGTGTTTTCACCTTCCCAGGAAAGTTTGGCACCAATTTACCTACCCCGGAGGGTAGAAGGCTTGGTTGGCCCGAATAACGATCGACCGTGCGGGTGTCAGTAGCGCCTCCTCCCACTGCACCACGCGCGCTCTAAAAATATTTAGGCAAGCAGTGCAGCAAGCAGGGCAAGTAGCGGCAACACTATGACAAGTATAAGCAGATGGAGCGGTCATTGGAGTGGAAGTTGGGCGCACCTAGGGAGCGATCTACATATATCTATGCGCGGCGGACAGTGATAACATGTTAACCAGCGTAGAGTCGACGCAATGTTTCGGACCAGACCCTCCAACCAAACGCCGCACCCTCCAACCTACATAACACACTAGTTTATAATTAGTTTCTAACCCCATTTATTAACCACACGGAACATGGAAGTAAAGTGATTTGAGTGACAATAAACTTAAACACTATGAAACTGAGAAACATAGATACGGCAAAGCATATCCGAACTACTCAGCTCGAAAGTGAACTCATAATGCAAACAACATTCTCTGCAGAACCGTGTCCAACTCTCAAATCTGCCTTGTTTTCCGTCTGAACTAACAAAACGTTCAAAGCCTAAGACTCTGTGGAGTGCCGAGATACCTTTTTGCTCACACGCATTTCGTTGCTATGAAGTTTCCCGCGGTTCGCGCGGTGCTGAAAGCATTCTAATGATGAACCAAAGCACAGATTACGGAATGAAATATCAACGGTCATATTCTGACCCTCTTTCCATTCCTCGATGGTCAATTAGTTCTCTTTCATTCTTGCAATGTGTGAAGAGGCGTTGTCATAACGTAATCGGACGACTACGCGATTTTCAGCAACAGCAGGACAAGACACCCCTTGTTACTCGATATGAGATCTACACTGTGCTCGGCCAAACATTGAGCCAACTTTTTATTGAGTAGAGTTGAGGCAGCACCTTGTTATTCGATATGAGTTCATCTTTCTAGGTGAACTGTCGCTGTTTTCATTTTGTCTTTCTTTCGCTGCGTTTGTACATGTTTTCAGGTTCTTCCTTTCGCAACGTTATTTCGTGCTTAAGATGCCTCGAGAAAAAAAAAGGAGTTTATTCTTGCAGTAGAATTTTCTCACCATCTCGTTTCCCGTTCGTGTTCCTTCCGGCACTTCAGCAATGGTTGGTAGCACGCGTGACCACAACGCTCTACCCTGCCGTCCTTCACACACGATACAAGACACTTTAAATGCTCTGCGTCGCACTCAGGTGATGTGACGGATATTCGCTGAAAGCGTGAGAGTTTCAAACGTGAAATTACGTTACTCATCGGAGGCTTGTTTTATAAAATCTCTATTATACTCCCTGACGAAGTTAACGATTTATATTATTCCCTCCTTTCCATTTCTCAGACAGGCATTCTAGCAAACAAGGCCTCTATTTACTGAAGAAGCTTCTTTAGCAAACATAAATGTCGTTAGCGGTTGAGAGAATAATTCCTGCAGGAGGTGGAACTTCAACCGGATCTTTTTAAAATGTTTTCTTAGTAATAGGAAATAAACAGTCCATCGATCCAGCAGCGCATCAAAGTACAAAGTTGAACTGAAATGACGCCCCAGCGGAATTTATAATCGATGCATATAAAACACTCACTTCACTTCTTGCCACCGTCGTGTGAATAAAAACAATGACAAACATACAGAGGAAACGCATGACTTCCTTCGGTGCCTGAAATAACACTTTTCTTCAGGGAAGGCATCTGAAGGGTTAACAGTCCAACCACTACAACATTGCGCGCTAGCAGCGTCAACATTCACTGATACCAAAAATGTGAAATGTATAGAATCAGTGGTATAGAAACAGATTAGGTAGGTGGATACGGGTGATAGAGATTTTGGTATGTAGTGTGTAGAGGGAGAAAAGCGCTACAAAGCGGTTCACTGCATTCACTTTGGCAAAATTAGTTGATACAAATCGCGCATTCGCAACGTCATGCTTTCATTTCTCTCACCTAGCCATAACGATAACCAATCCTTTGAGCGCTCGAAGAAGGTTCATAGAAAACGTGAACCGTCTGCTCTTGCCTCTTGAAAGTCAGTGCGGGCCACAACACCGAGAACAAAGGAAATTTTGGAAGCCCCTTGAAGTTGAGTCTGGTCGTGCCGAGGAGTGAGGTGGATACGAAACCATACCAGTATCACTCCTGAAATATCGAACACCCTTGGTTTTACTCAGTCATCTGCGGTTCATGAACTAAAGTAATCCGTAAGGTTAGAAACCTCTTACGATGGATGCCTTCGGTGTTATACATAAATATCCGATTACTTACGACACAATCTAATAGTATTATTGTTCCATTAAAGGCCTTATCCGATTAATGTGTGGCGCAGAAGGACTGTATGCCCGAGGAATCTGCTGATTCTTGGGAAAACTACTGCTGACGGAAGCGTTACCCCGAAACGTAAGGCTTTATGAAGATGCACTTTGAAATATAGGCAAATTAGCTGAAGAACAAGTTGTTTCAGCGCAAAGCAAGCTTTCCTTCAAGGATCTTTGCCCCAAAATTTGAGCACAGACGGGGAAGGGAACTGATGACTGTTTGATAGGTTGCTACATATATATGTAGACACAGGTCGTGTGATCGGGACACTGCTTATTCAGCAAAGACGAAGCGCAACGTTTTGGTGAGAGAAATGCACATACATCTTAATTATGTGCATACGTAATGAGTTCTACATCAGTTGTCTTGCTGCACCAGTTGTTCTCCGAACATCGTTTATAGCCCTGAATATATTCTTGAACAACATTCATGTGATTGGTGGTCTTAGGACAGCCAGTTCCGCATGAATATCAATAAATTTGTGGAACACAGCCATTTTTGAAATGCAGCTTTGCGCATTATAGAAATCGATAGTTCGATGCTCGTGAACGTTAGAATAAACTTGATTCCTTTGCATTCATATACTTGTCATATTCATTATTATCTTTTTGTTTATCATTATTATACATTTTTATTTACTCACTTCGTTCAAACGTTTGGTGAGCCAACCAAGGCCCTGATTCATAAGCAGAAATTGAAGGATACAACAACATGGGCAAAATAAAAAAATCCCTTGAGAACTGCAATTCACCATATTCTGGAGTCCGATTCCCGACGTGGAGCAGTTCAAACGCGGTGATCACGGCTAAGCGCCCAATTCAGTCCATAAATTGATAGGTCCGTTTGATAAATGGGAAACCTGAACTCAATACACAAGAAACGACCTAGATAGGCTAAGCAGGTCTCTTGAATAGTTAGGTAACGCATAACCTTTTCAATTAAATTCAGTGGATTTCACGTGGGAAAAAGAATCCAGCGCCTTCAAGTATACAAGAAAAACTATTAGCAAACACCAACAAGGTATCCTGAGAAGACAGCATAAGACAAGGAAAGGACCGAAACGACATTAAGAAAGACGATTAATGAAAATAAAAAAACAAATAAGTGAAACATAGTTCGAGCAATTAGATATGTAATGTTTGTAAAGCTCCGACCAAGACAACCGTGCAGATAGATATTCGGGGGGCCAACGAAACCGCATGTCATAAAATGTAGTCCTGTGAGTTGGGCTGGCTTTCAAGATGGAACAAAAATTATTCGAAGCAGAGTAAAATGTGATAGACATGATGTCTGAGGCCCTAGAATGAACCGTATACCGTGAACAAGGCCAAAAGAACAGGAGATCACCAAGTAATACCAGTCCCAAATACATAGAGGCAAGGTTATAGCTGCAGAATAGGAGAAAAGAAGGTAGCAGACACTGTTTATGTAGAAATTAAACAAAACGTAAGCGTGATGTAATGTTCTTTTATAGCTGCTTTTAATAGCCTAAAAATCCATATATCTTGACCGCTGTAGACTCCTGATACACAATAGTGCCTAACCCTGACACTCGATTCTTATCCCCACTGGTACCTGATAACGTTAAGAGCGAATCATAAAAGACCGCAAAAAATATCACCTAAGCACAACTCATAAGCACTGATAAGCACACAACTGATAAGATAAAAAGATAAGCTGACACTAATTAATAAAATACTACGATTAAGAAAGAAATCATCGTCGCCTAGCAGCGAAAAAGCTCATCGTCTGGCAGCGAAAAATGGGAGAAACATTAAAATGAGTATCTCATGCCAACAATCGTGAGCGAATCCAGCTTTGAGATTGACGTCCTGAAAGGTAGTCGCCTTTTCGACGAGTTAGTTATAGAGGCAGCTTGCTCAACCATCTCGCCGTTCTCACAAAAAAGGAATTGTCCAATAAAGATGAAGTCCTCAAGGAGCAGGGAAGTGGCTGAACATTGATACATGGTAGCCTCAAAGTAGAGGATTTGAATTTCCAGTAGGTAGAAGGACGAAGACGTAACTCACCCTTGAGCAATTTGAAGGCAAAAACTAGGTCGCAGTCTATTCTTCCATAGAGTAAACTTCTAACAAGGGAAGGTTGTGAGCGATCGGTGACGATTCATAACGAAACCTATATGAGCGTGTAGGGCTTTGCACGAGGAATGCAACGATGTGTTCACCAGGTGCCGTCGCCACCTTGTTGATCTGAAAATGGCCGGCGAAATTTTACACTGAAATTTTACAGTAGGCTCCCCGCCAGCGGGAGTAGAGGCGCCAGTTCCTCGGCTGCTGCGACGAGGTGGGCGAGTGGGTAGTGCTACGGTCCTAAAATCTGATGACCGGGGTTCGATCCCTCCGTGCAGCTTCTCTTTTGCCTTCATGCGCTAGATTCCAAATTACGCTCCTTTTGCAAGTTTGCCGCAGTTTCGAGATAGAATCGCGTTTGGGACGAGTATCACCAGCAGTGTACGCACGGAGGACCAAATCTGCTATGTTCGTGGCACATACTTACCGAAACCAACCCAAATCCATCCCAAATTCAGAAACTAATGTCAGATTCGTGTTCAGCGCCCCGAATAACCCCCGTAGACAAAGTTTCAGCTCAATCGGTGATTTCGACCCAATCACTCTACTTTGACTACGAACCCTAGCAAGCGCACGGTAGAAATAACGGGAAAAGCCGATGTTAGATTAGTGAATTGTGGATTTGTCAGCTGCCCAGGTAATCTTCTTTGATGAATATGAAAAGAAACTCATCCAAAATAGAGTCTCTGTTCTCTAGAGTCGAAAAAGTGGAACAATAGAACAAAGAATATTCTCGGCAAGTGAACCTTCATACAACTACTCACTTGGCACTATCAAGGCTGGTTAGGTCAGAATCACCGATATAGCCCAAACGTTGTCTACGGGGGTTATTCGGGGCGCTGATCACGAATCTGACATTAGTTTCTGAATTTGGGATGGATTTGGGTTACGGTAAGTATGGGCAGCGAACATAGCAGATTTCGTCCTCCGTGCGTACTCTGTTGGTCATATTCGTCCCATACGAGATTCTATCTCGAAACTGCGGCAAAACCGCAGAAGGAGCGTATTTTGGAATCTAGCGCATGAAGGCAAAAGAAAAGCAACACGGAGGGATCGATCCCCGGTCATCAGATTTTAAGTTCGTAGCCTACGTGTGCGGCAGTGTAAAATTTCGCCGGCCATTTTCAGATCAACCAGGTGGCGACGGCACCTGGTAAACACATCGTTGCATTCCTCGTGCAAGGCCCTACACGATCATATGGGTTTCGTTATGAATCGTCACCGATCGCTCACAACCTTCCCTTGTAAGTCCTAGCTCACGAAGTCTTATGCAATGCGGCGGTAATGAGTGTGGGTAATTATCATCAGGCAAACATATACGTATACGGGTTACCGTCATCTGGACTTTTTCAATTTTATCAATCAGCTTCCTAGAAAACGAACTCCAAACTTGAGTACAATACTCTAATTTAGGAAGAACATAAGCTCAATAAAGTCTCAGCAGAATAATGATATCCGATGTATGGGTACTACGCAGCAGGCTGAACATGGTTCGTTCAGCAGAGGCCACGATTGCGTTTATGTGAGGCGGGTGAGGGACAATAGGTCCCCGAGTTTGCTCGGAAAAGGTGGTCCGTGCGTCCTGCGGATATAATTAACGGAGACTCGCACTGAGGCCATGCTCGTCGCACGCGAGAGCGCGGCGAGTGATGACCGCATCGGCTACCCATGCCATGGTGACCCGACGACGACCCGATCACCATCGACGGTCCACAGCTCAACCATATTATCAGGTAATCAATGGCTCGTCACCTAAAGGGGCCTGAGTGAGGGTGTCTCATTATGCACTTCTATGGAAACCTGCATATGTTCCTACTCACAATTTTACGCTCTATCAAATGAGCTAGGCCACAACCTTCTCAAAACAACCCTAAAGGCACAATATTCTCGTTTTCAATCTCTTCTGAAAAAAATTAAATTGAAAAAAAAGAAAATTAAATTCAAGATTTAAAAAGTATTTTAAAAATGAATAAAAAATGAAACCTAAAAATAGATATCGCGACGAAAATATACTCAAAATATTACTCGAATGAATATAACTCAATAGCAAGGTACAAAACATAATAGTGGGAGCGGCTTTTATAACTACAAAGGATTCTTCTCGTTTGTTCTGCTAGCCGTGGTGGACGCTGGCTATCGTATTTTTGGTATTGATTTGGGAGGGAAGGGTCGCGAGAGCGATTCAGGTAATGATTAAAATTGATTGAAAATATTATCCAAGTCAGAGGTAGTCTCAGCACTGTTTCGTACATCAAAATTGAAGACTGCTGGTGTCATCGACGGGGCTTTTCCTGCAAGCAGGCGATTTAGGTGGCCAAGGTATACCACATCCTAGCTGACGGCGGATCTGGGCAAGTTAGCTATATGCAGACACCTTTTCGCCAGAATGAAATAGCGAATGATCCTCTCAGAGCACATTTTAACCAGTGCTTCAGCAGATGAGTCGCCCTTTATTGTTTTTACCATATGGAATCGGCGTACACACACCGCTTTGCATTTAGGGCTCGCAGCGTTGTAGAGAGGGTCTTTGGAATGCTAACCTCGCGATTCCGAATTTTGCAACGTCCGCTCATAGGAACTGATGCCTTGAACCTGCACCGCTGCCTGAGGAGTTCAATTTTTCATTCAGGGCCCTTCTCTTCCTGCGGTAGGAATCTCTTAGATTTCTCCAAATTGTTATGAGCTCGCTCTCTGGAACAAGCTTGTTACCCAAGTGAATGGGGGAAAAACCTTAAATCCTACCTCAGTATGGCCTATACATACATCTCATCCATGTCGAGTTCACCTCAGTTTTTACATACATCTTTGAGCCGCTCATCAGAAAAAATGCGGGCTTGATGACGAACGGCATCCAGAATATGGAACACTAGACACGGTACTGATTCAAGACCCGGAACCACGTTCAAACTGCGCAAAAGTCCATCAGACGCGAAGAAACGCAGAGAAAACATGAAATGAGAAAATAAAGGCGAGCGGGGAGGGAGGAATCTCAGGCAGTGTGACGAAATGCCGCGCGTCTCATGGCCAGGAAATGGGCACTATACTATTAAATACTGGTACCGGTACTATTAAATACTATTGAACACGAAAGACACAACACGACAAAAAGAGGAACAGTACCTGAAAAAAAAAGAAAACTCAAAATAGTGGAACGGGGGCACTGATATCGATTTACGCGTTTATAGGACTCATGCCCCGATACGGTAGCGTTGCGAGCCACATCGCAACGGGCACGACGACGACATAAGTCGAGAGCGAAGGCCGTAGAAACTCGTCCCGCAAGTCAGCAATCTCCGTTGCCGACGATCGGGTCCTGGCACGACTGGGGCGTGTTGTCCGCAGCGACCGGTGTCGTGCGACCGTTGCCGTCGTGAGTATGGCGATCCCCTAAGGATGTGTTTGCGACGTTCCGATTCCGAGCCTTGAATGCTCAAGGATTACACTCGAATTTGCTGTTCTGTTCATTATGCCAACTTTTCATATAGAAAGACAGAAGGCCCAAAATAAACGAATAGATTTGGATGGATCAAAGCTGAAAGCAATAAAACAAAAATTGCCAGGAAGAATACGTGCGTGCCCAATCCTCGAGAGATTGATCACCATTTTTGGTCACGAGGTCTGCAGGTAGCTTGAAGTACCTGATCCGATACGCCCTGGTGAAATCTGATGTTTTTGGCTGGCTATTGAACACTCATTGTTGAAATAAAAAATTCCATCATGGTGGTCGGCGGTGGAGGGATCCCTGTGAACGATCATGCGGACATCTTTGATCGCCTACTCAATTTGAAGAATCGTAACAAGATTCCACACTACATCAAGATCATGGTGGATTTACTTATGGATACCAAAAAATAGATCAAGGAGCTGACCCGACGGAGTAGCGAGCTGCTGAACGAGGTCCAAGAACTTAAGGAAGAAAATGCTCTATTGAAGTCCAGGATCTATAGCGTGCACGAAAGGAACGAAGTGACTGACACTTCAAATTTCCAGGGGCGAATATGCGCGCCGACGAGGGTTCTTTCGTCTGTCTGCACCGGGAATACCGGTGACGAATCCTGTGCTCAGGTTGTGCTAATGTATGCTGCTTTTCGGTGTCACTATTGATACCATTGCCTACATACCAATGGTTGGTCACTATCCGCTCTGATATGAGCGTATACCATATAAACTAGCGGTATATCTGTGCACAACGTAACTTCATAATTTTTAACCAGCGAGATAAATATGAAATTCTATTATTGAATCATCATTACAAATACTTCGAGGTGATACAGTGCGTTTCAAAAGTATGTATCCACCTTATATTCGGCAATTTCACGCTACGCGATCGTTTTTACGAACCGGCGTTTGTTGCATTAGATTCCCCGTGGTCAAAAATATCTGGGTTGCTCTTCCCAGTAAAAATAATCATCCCCAGCAAAAACAGACCGTTTTTGAATTTCTTTGTTTGTTTCAAAATATGTATCCACTTTGAGACTCCTCGCACTTTTACTTTCCTCCTTAAACGAGATGCTTCGTTTTGGCGGAAAGCTATTAATATTAATAGTGCTCTCGTCCAACACTACAAAATAACCACGATGTACATTCATGGAACCGTGTTGTCATTGGAGGAACAAGCTCAGATCCGAGCCCTCAAGCACACGGGCTTGTCAAATCGCGACATTGATCTCCAACTCGGCCGTTCGCATGGATTCGTGGCCCTTCTTCGGAATCCTGACGGCTATCTGTCAGCACCTTCACTTGGACGTCCACGACTGTTTTCGAGTCAGGACTATCGAAGAATTGGAAGCATGGTGTCGAACTCGACATGGAGTGTCAACAAAATTCGGTCCAGTAAGGGTCCAGCTGCATCGCGAACCACGATCTACCGCTCAATGCGGATGAACGACCACATCTGCTGGCGGACCATGCAAGAGGCAGCTCGCCACATGGACTTCTTTAAGCGGGCAAGATCGGATTGTGCGCGAAAGAAAATGGTGACACAGTGAGATGAGGTAGCGTCATCCTCGTCACATTAACATCGCGAGTTTTGGCGGAGTTTCAGTGTTAGGTGATCTTCAGTGATGAAAAGAAGTTCAACCAGGATAGTCCTGATGGCTTCCGGCACTACTGGAGAGACCTGCGACAACCTCCCATGGAGTTCTCTCGACGAAACTTTGGAGGCACTTCGTTAATGATATGGGGCGGCTTCTACAGCAGCGGAGAGCTGAAGCTCAGCTTCCCATCTTGTCGAATGGACAGTCTGGAGTACCAAGGTGTGCTGGAGTCCAGCCTTCTTCCCTTCCCTTAGGAGGCAGAAGGAAGCAGACACAAGATAACGCTGCGGTGCATGTGTCCATATCGACTATTGATTGGCTTCAGTGCAACCGCATCCGGACAATGGACTGGCCAGTTTGTTCTACTGACTGTAACTATATGGAGAACATGTGGAGGATTGTTGTACGGCAGATCTACGCGGACAACAGGCAGTTCAGTAGCGTTGAAGAGTTGAAGAGGGCAGTGGTGACCGCTTGGGACAACGTCAGCGACGACGTGATCCGAAACCTAGTTGGTAGCATGCGTAATAGCGTGTTCGATATTATAAGAGAAAATGGTGGTCCAATCGACTATTAAAAATTATATAAAAATTGTGTTTTCTGCAAGTGGATACATATTTTGAAACAAACAAAAAAATTCAAAAACGGTCTGTTTTTGCTTGAGATGATTATTTTTACTGGGAACGGCAACCCAGATATGTTTGACCCCGAGGAATCTAATGCAACAAACGCCGGTTCGTAAAAACGAACGCGTACCATGAAATTGCCGAATATAAGGTGGATACATACTTTTGAAACGCACCGTATGCAGTCGCTGTGATGGGGTGGACCTTCTCTCTAAGCAGTTGTTGAACAGAAGGCGGAATACGGTCCGTTGCCGCTCTCGTCATTCGGTTCCCCATCGTCCGCTGGGTGTTTTCTTTCCGAAATTGCGCCGTCTATCAGAATCGAATGCGGGCGGAACGGCCGTCAGCACTGTGTTGTTGCGAGAACTCCATCGGATTGGATACTAAAAACTAGCAATGGAACAAATGCTTCAATCGAGTGTTTGTCTCCGACAGATCGGTCGAAGTAATCTGCTGTTGGCATCCTCTCTGCTTGAGCGTCAGGTCGACATTGATCTCGATATGCCAGTGCCGGGTTAGTTCAGCTTTTCCTTTCAATCACCACAGAGCTAATTGTAAGAAGAGAAATCTAAGCCGGTGCTGACTCTCATTTCGAAGCTTCTCAGATATTTGAAGAGATTTGCGTATCTCATATTCGTTTTACATTCATTCATTTTAGTTGGGACATGTGTCAATGCCAAACACGTGAAAATAAAAGGTTTTACAGCTATTCAGTGGAAACCGCTACTTCGAAAACACCAAGTAGCTCAGTTTCCAACTTATTAAAACAAGTCATCTCTAGCCACCTTGTCCACTTCACTATCCAGAATCTTGTCTGCCCCGTATTGGCGTTTTACGCACAAACTCACTTAGCATCCTCTTCGGCGCACTACAAATACCAGCTACAATCACTGATCTTTGCTCTCTTTCACTAGTTTTCCCACCCAGCTATTGAACGTGGATTTCTGTCGAGCACTTCAGAAAAACAAGTATGGTAAAAAGTCTTGCGACACATTTGCAACTTTCTTCAAATTGACAGCAATTTATTCAAACAAAATCTCAGTCAACGATATAATCACTATTCAGATTTATGACCCTTTCCCATCTTTAGGGCAACTTCTCAGTTCCTCTCCAGAACTCTGAGAGCTGTGAAGAAAAAATTTTCCGACCTCGATTGCCAGTTGGTCTCGGTTGTCGAATTCCATATCTCGAAATTGTTGCTTTAAGAAGCAGAATAGGTGATAGTCTGAAAGAGCAAGGTCAGGAGAATAAGGCAGATGCGGTAGAACTTCCCGTCATGCGAGAAAAACGCCCTGAAAGGGAAAAGTTTATCTCTTGCAGGACAACGCTCGTCCTCATGTCGCATGAGCGACTCGTGAGAAAATTCAGGATTTAGGCTGGGGAGCTCTACCGCATCCACCTTATTCTCCAGACTTGCTCTTTCAGATTATCACTTATTTTGATTCTTGAAGCAACACCTTCGACATATGGAATTCGACAACCGAGACCAGCTGGCAGTAGAGGTCAGCAAATTTTTTTCGTCACAGCTCTCAGAGTTCTGGCGGGGGAGGAATTGAGAATTTGCCCTAATGGTGGGTAAGAGTCATAAATCTGAATAGTCATTATATCGTTGACTGAGATTTTGTTTCAAGAAATTGCTGTCAGTTTGAAGAAAGTTACAATAGACAAGACTTTTGCAACGAACTATAATGTTGTAGTAACTTTCGACAAAATTTCTCTACCTAATAGACAAGCTGTAGCCCCTTGGTTTATGTATACTGATGCAAGCTTAGGAGTATTTAAAACGAAGGATCTGTAATCGGTCATGACATGATGTTGAATGAAATCATTTCCCATTCAGAGTGTGCCATTAATGTGTGATTTCCTTTTCCTTACATCATTCCCACTTTTCTAACACATTTTTTTGGTTATTTGAAACGGGTGAGCTTGTTAGCGTGGAAAGTGTGAGTTAATTTTTAATCAAGATTAAACCGGTTCTGAGAAGTCTTCAGGCGCTCTTTCAGCGCGCACTTTCTAAGCACCCATTGGGAGCCCCTTATTCGAGTTTGATTGCACCTAACGAAGTTTCAGTCTCCCTCAGCGACTGGAGTGCATTCATCCAAGAAACAAGCAACGACGAAAGTCCGACTCTCCGTCGAGGTTTCCTTCTGTCTGCCTGTCCATCTGTCAAGCTCGTCCTGCTGTCGTTTGTTGCCCTAATTAGGGTGAAGATTTGAGTTGTCACTGCCAGCTAGGCGAATCAGCGCTCTACTTCTGCTAGTGACATTCGCGAGTTTTACTGAGGTTGGTGTTAGCTAGTTCTCAGTCTTGACCACTCGAATCCAACGCATGGAAAGCTCTAGATCGTAGGTTACTCTAATCTTCTTCAAACCAAGGTCGGACTCTAGTTGTCAATATATTAGTAGGCAAGGTTTTTGGCGTTTTTGTGGATTACGCAGCTGCAGTCAGCAGAAAAAAAATTCACTCCGTTTTAATCACCATTCGATGCATTGAAAGACCTTATAGGCTCTGTTAGAAATCTTTGGGCACGCTCATTGACCTCTTTCGTTATAAAGGCAAAGGCTGTAAAAGCTGGTAGCTTTTGTTGAACATCTTCGGGCACGCTCACTGAGCTTCCTCATGTGGAAGAAAAGTTGTGTAGTTCTTCCAGCCTACAGGTAAGCCCAGAATTTCAACTTGAGTTGTCTGCCACTTGAGTCGATACCCTTCTGGAAAGGGCTGTTGGCGACAGTCTAATCCGTCGTTCTGTCGCGCTGCTATAGTTCACGGCAACCTTTAAGAACAAAATACATCTTCAGAGTTAGATCTTGGTTATAGTGTACATATCAATTTTGGTTGAATGAGCAAATATGACGTTGACAATGCGATACATTCTGAACTAGCACTGCTCCTCCTGTTCCCCTTATCGAAAGGAAAACAGCGCAAGCCCTTTTCACAGGGCGATGGACTAAGCGATAACCTTTCTTTTAGAATTGTTTTGTAACTTCATTGCCGTATACGGCAAAAAGGTGGACTACCTCTTTCCAAAAGGGGCGCTCTCTCCGTATAGATCCTCAAGATCATTGGCGAACGGAAGACATTGACCCGTTGTATTATCCTAGGATAACAGCAGACAAGATGTGCAGGAATATGCACTTACAACATGCAATATACACACTCACTCATATAAACTGTAAAGTTAAGGTAAAGGTGCCGGCGTTGAAAAATCCGTTCAGGGCGCGCCGCAGCATTCGCGTTCCATTCAGAATCGTAGAGTATTCGTTTTTGGCCTATAAAGTGATTGGCGGAGGCCAACCGCTATGCCAAGTCAGTGTGTTTCCTTTCCCAGACTGTCTGATACCAATTTAACAAATCCGGAGGGATGGAAAGCTTGGTTGGCCGGGGCGACGATCAACCGACCTCTTACCACTGCACCACTCGCACCACATAAATTGTAGCGAGAACGAAAAGAAACTGCACACAATAGCCATGATCAGCTCACCTTTTTTATGTCTCTAGAATGTCAGAAATGAATTATCAGATACACCGTCATTTCCTCACATCGCGGCATAAATGGAAGAAGATCATTTGTTACAGAAAAGAAGGGCATTTTGTTTTTTTCCTTCGTGAATTCACGCAGCATATCCTGAATTATTTCAATGCTTCCCTTCATGATAGTCTTAGTTTAGCACCTTGCATGTGAAATCATAATTGTCTTCATTACGATCCTGAGAAAAATTCTCTAGCTAGATGCTTGTTGGCTAACATTCTTCTTGTTTGGAATTTGTCGCATAAAATTAACAGCTACGTTTGCTCGCCGACAAGTACCTCTTCTCCTTTATAACTGTTATTATAAAAGACACCGAGCATTTCTTTCCCATGAGCAAATAATACTTTGCCCAGCTCAGCTGTGGAACAGTGAGCAATCTTCCGCTTTCAAAAAAATTCAAATTTTCCTTCAAGAAAGAGCTTGGACAAAACGAGTAAACAGCTATTCGTATGTTGGCCTTTTGAGTGCAATATTTTCAGACTACTAATAGCGCAAGCCTGCTATTTATCTCCCAACTTGCAACGGCAGCCAGCTTTTGAAGATTAATTTTGTACCATTCGAATGAATTCCTTCCAATTACTAATAAAAATCGTGACTTATAGGAGTCGTACGTAACCGCAGTCGCAATTCAGCGGAAAGACGCCAGTATAGTGATTCACCGCCAGTTCATGCTACCCATTTGTCCGCAAGTCACTTCTCTGGAACTAATGGAAGTGTGCTGTCCTTTCTTAATTCCATTACTATCACACTAGATGAGTTTCTGCCACTTTCATTACTTTTGGCCACTTCTAGAGTGCCACCCAGCGAGTGTAGCTCCAACAAACCGTTGCATGAAACAGTTTGTTTACGTACACTTCTTAAACTTCTAGAGCATTCCCAAAACAATCGTTTGCCAAAAAATAGTTCCTACTCAAGAAGTGAAACGGCCTGGTGTGGTTGAAGCCATACGTGCTTGTAAGCATGTAATCAACCTTTCCTTCCTTCCCATTTCATAGAATCGCATCTTTGGGATGGGTTATACTTATACTTTTATTCAACATGGATAATACTTCACGGACAGAACAACAACAACAATTCAACCAACGAAACGCAACCAAATCTGTACGACAACTGAGCAAGTGTAGAGAAGAGGTTGAAGTGGCAACGTAGAACTTACAATTAGAAGAAAAGAAAGAAAACGATTGGAACAGGAGTGAACTATTATCCTAAACTTGGAGCCTTAACAGTGAAGCTTACAGACAAATGAGGAGGCCTGCAACTTAGTTTTAGACTTCAAGTAGATTGCGTTCCTTATTGAGAAGAGTCATAAATGACGACGGAGATAAAGGCAGAAGGCTTTCTGTAAAAAAATTTCGTACTTGCGGCATACTCTGTTGCAGAAAAAGTTGGTCCTTACTTGACTTTTGGCTACTGTGCCGCCAATGGTCAGGCCACCGCTGCGAGTCCTGCTGGAAGAAAGTTTTACAAGATTGTAGAGATCGGTTGAAAATCTACCAGTTAGGATTTTGTGTAACATTGGGTTTTGGATTTTTTCCTGAAAATGACCACATTTTCTGCAAACATGCATTGTTTAGACAGGTCCAAATTCTCTCTTGATGAGACAACAACATGTCTAAGAAAGAGGTTTTCGCTCTTTCCTCAACAGAGCTTTCGCTCCTCCTTCTTCGCCAATGCTGATTTACAGTACCAGAAGCTACGGTATCCATCCACTAGAAAGGTCCATCGTTCTTCTTCTTCGCCATAACTCTGCTCAAATGCTTCGAATGCGAATACCGCGGTCTAGAACCTAGTTCACAAGAATCCTTAGTTTTTGAAAATTTTGAAAATTTCGAGGTGAGGGCTCTTTATTGTTCTCTTTTTGCGAGCTCGACGACGAGCGACGAGCAGCCTCCCTTAATTGTGCCAGCCGCGGCTATTCATACCTGAGTCGCTACAAAAATTTTCAATTCTTCATCTGAATCAAATTTGAACGGCACGTTTGAAGTGAAGAACTAATTGGCAACCTTGAAAGATTCCACAAATGATTCTGCCCACTCTTTCGATCATCATACGGTGTTGCATCTTTCCCATTTTTTCTGTAGCATTCTCTTGCCTCACCATTTTAACACGTGAATAAAGAATAAACGAATAAATAACTTTCAGAAGCTATGAAGCGTCTCGATCAAGTGGAATTCAATCAAAACTAGGTTTGATAGCTATCATGGTAGCTGTCGTCTTTGAGCAGTTCTCATCGGAGGCTTTCGGCTTCGTCTTTGCAAGCGACATTCGAGCTTTCGTTGAGTCTCTTTCGAATCCTGTCCACGAACGCGCTCGACTGTTCTTCTTCAGTTTACTGTGAAATTTACAATTTTTCGTTCACTATGAACGTGGCGTTTCGATCTAAATTTTTTTGGACTGATGAAATTTGAAAAAGCCTTTGCAGGCTAGACTCAACAAGCTTGCCTTGTTGTTGGTATTTGTTTTTCGTCGAAAGTTGTTTTCCACACTTAGGTTTATGGCTGGTTTTAATGGAGTTGCTTGTTCTAGATGATGACATGCCACAGGCGTCAACACCCGGTTCGAATGAGAATGCAGGGAGACAACGTGGGCGATGGTGGATTTACTCAGCAGTTGCTCTCCAACCAACTTTGTTAGGTTAAGGAAGATAGAGTGATTAGAAAAATAATGATTTTCGAGAGTCGTTCCAGTGTCTATTCTCTCCTTCCACGGTATTCCTATGAATCTTTATCGTTTTACGTCTCATTGGTCATGCTTGTATTTTGATTTTACTAAACAATTGAACTAATTACCTTTGATCCGATTTCTCCCAAGACACCACCTGTAGAGGTTTCTAGCAAATCACGCAGATTTTTGATTCGTTTCTAACAAGGAACAAAGGAGGACATCTGAGGCCTAACGTTGTTGTGGCAAAGTAGCGAGTTAAACCAAACTTCTTCACTAAAAGAAGCCTTGGGAAGTTCGAGACAAAACGTCCAGGGTCTTTCCCTGCGTGGTTTCAGAAGTTTACTGGCCTGTTCTAGGAAAATGTTGCCTAATGTTTTCGATCAGTTATTCATTGGTTTTGAAGACCCAATGTGTTCTTAATGTGAATTCTTCTGTGCTGCTGCATGTTAACACGTGCGCCTTCTGCCCACGTCACCAATAAATAAATAAATAAATAGATATAATTCTGCTGAAATTAAAAACCCTATTTTAAAATCGCCCAAAAGTTCTATCCACCTTTGCCTCTGTGTTTTTGGTTTCTGGAAAAAGAAAAGTTCCGTTCTTAGCTTAGGAGGAAGCACTCACAAAAGGAGGCGCGCATAATTACCAGGAATTCCCTTGTTCCTTCTACTAGTTCTTCAGTGCTTTATTGCTTTTTTGATTCACAAAACAAAAGCGATTCGCCTTGAATACCTTCGCCACTATTACCTGTGCTACCATTGTGCCCCATTTTGCCCGCTATGAATGGATAGATCGCTCCCTAGGTGCTTGGACCGCGCCAACTGCTTACATTTGTCGTACTTCTGTCGTTACTCCATGCGCTACCAGTCTCTTCAGCTATCACAATATGTCTTTTTTCTGGTTCACCTCTTTGAAGTACACTATTAAACCTATGAAGTGGATACGCAACAGAGCCTTTGAAGAGGATTGTTGCGATTCGTTCATTTATTGTCGCCGACGCTGCACCAACAATCGAGCAGACGTCAATAGAAGAACAGAATCATGACAAATTCTGAAAAAGGACTGAAAAACTTAGGCAACCAAAGCAAACCGGCTACCAGGTCCACGAGAAACTCGAACAGATGGTTCCGTAGACTATCTAATAGTAAGGGGTGGCAAAAAACTACGTGCAGCATAGAAAGTGTTTAAATTCGTTCCCTGAATTCTCTCTTCTCGAAATCTTGGCATCGTGTTAGAAACCTCGAATGGTACTGTGCCGAACGAGTTTAGTAAGATGGATCGATCTTTGCTTGGCCTTACATTTCGACCCTTTCGTCGTCGTCAGAGAACAATAAAGTGGTTCGAAGTTTCTTGATCTCTGAACTAAAGCGTCGCTTCTTCCCCAGCATTTTTAAGGGCCTTTACAGACCCGACGATACGACGAAGAGCATTCTCGTCCAACACGGCAGATCGCGCGTTGCAACACGGTATCCATTAGAGCAATGCGGCCGCCGCAAACGTCGCGTTGAACAAGAATGTTCGTCGTCGTGTGTTTCGCTCAATTTCATGCTCAACGGCTATTTCGTCGCTAAAATTGCACGTGGTCGGGTCCGTAAGAGCCCTAAGTAACATATATAATCCCCACGAAATTGAGAAGTCGAGAGAAATCTAATGATTCACCCCGTGATCCACCGCTAGAGCGTTGCCGACGCGGCAACCTGCTCTTAATATCAGTCGATGCAACTAAGTCACATCATTCATTCTGGAACCCAGAGAACGGATGAACAAGAAGTCATTGCTTATCGAAAGGCACTCATTTCGATTATTCATAACTGGATTCCTTGCGGAAATCCAGAACGCCTCCGATGCTTTCTGGACGATATCTCAGCCTCGTAAGATAGAATTCTGCACATAATTGCCATGTCCACCTCTCTATGAATCTCGGCGTGATGAATAGCAATTGTTGGTTTCAGGTTGAAGCTCAGGACCGAGATTAGCCCAGATATTTATTGAACGGACCAACGTTTCGGTGTGTATCGTTTTCTTCAGTGTCTGAAGAAGTCCAACTATACATCAATTCTAGTAGATCAAACGTCGGAACGAACTTTGCGAAGGTTTAGAGACGCCATGAACCGCAATCCTTCCAGTACAGAGAAATTAGAACAACTCCGTGTTAGGAGACGAGGCGACCAAGAGTTAGTATGCAAGACTTACTCATGGGGTGAGCTCTCGATTTATATAAACGCATTCGCCCACACGGTTCAGCTTAGGGCTCTTGGCCTTGATCCAGAATCCCTCGAGCGTTTTGCGGGCAGCCGTGTGGGTCTCGCGCCCCAGTATTTTGAATGTGACCCCGAAGTCATTCAATGTTGAATTGTTCTAGATTCTCTGTGCTGAAGGGTTGCAGTTCATGGGGTCCTTAAACCTTCGCAAAGTTCGTTCCGACGTTTCATCTAGTAGTCTTGTTTCACAGTTGGGCTTTTTCAGAATCTGATGAAGGCGATACACGCTGAAACGTTGGTCTGTTTCTGCACTTAATCTCGAAGTCATTCCGCAATATACTCCATTCCTGTGTCTTTCCAGTTGTGATGCTATGTTGCACCTCCTCCTACTTGATTCACCTTAGTAATCTCATTCTGCACAGCAGCATTCTAGATGTTTGAATTGCATTTTCCTGCAAGCAAAGAAATTCACATTTAACTTCATCCAAGATTAACCATCACATATTTACCTCAGTTTTCAAAGCGGTTGCAGTCAGATTTTATGTAGGTTTTACTATAATACATTACCGCCTACAACTTCTGTCTCAAAACCCGTCGGTGTTGCGCCCCGACGGATCTAATTTCCTCCGAAAACAATTTAAAATTTTGGAGAATCTATCGGTTCGCCTCCTGATCTCAAAAAATTGCTCACTTTTACCCCAACTGTAGGCCATGATTTAATTAAGGGCGGTTTTCTCCAAATTCCTGCTAATTGCTTTGGGACCGCCTAAGCCATTAGACTGCCCAACTAAAAGCATGTTGCCAGCATCAGTTTAACATCATATTCTACTTAATTCTCGAATCTCCAGACATTTTCATATTTTTGAAGGTTCGAGCTCGTGGTGAAAGTTTCTTGAGCTTACCGGAGCTGCCAGCTAACGAGGTCCACCGTGTTATAATCGTTCGGGAACACGATCGGCCTCTACTATTCAGCCCGCGTACCTGACCGATTTGCAACTAAAATTGTCTCTTTTTAATTGTTTCAATATTAATCACAGCCTGTGGGTGACTGAATTCCATCAGTGTCTAGTGAATGGGTGAAAATCGCCCGCCCTACTATTAGAGAACAACTTCCTTACCCGAAAAAGGAAAAAAAGAGATTTTTACATATGACATCATCTTCATTGTTTATCGAAATCATGTCAAAACGGAATGGAACAGATCTTTTTAACTTTGCTGCGTTCGGCAGTTCCTCATAGTCATATAGAAAAGGTAGTTATGTTCGAACATTTCCTTTCTCTCCTTACTTTTCCGGTTCCTTCTAATCTAATGAATTTCCCTATTCGATGGCTCCATGATTTGAATCTCTTCTTAGATTCCATGGGGTGTTATTGTTCCACGAGGTTGTTGTCTTCATAGCACGCCCATGAGTATGTAATAATTAATAATTAAATACCATCCCAACTTCTTAGGCACTCATCTCTTGAGCTGATTTTCTTCCTCTATTCAATTACCTGTTTGGTGACCAATTCATTTCGCTCACGTCTGTATGTACTGCGCAAAACGTTTCCATTCAACAATCCTTCATTTTTCATCGAGATGGGTTCGAGGATTTCTATGTCTCTATTTACATGATCTCTTTTCTGATCACTAAGCTGACTTAGAGAGAAGCTGTCGGTGAGAGAGTCCCTCTGGAATCTTCTCCTATCTTCGACAAAATTTTCAGTAGATCGCGCAGCGAACCGTGCTGGAATCGGTCAAATGGAGACTAATATGTATTATTTTAGCAAAACTGGAAAAATCTGCTATTATATATGGCCTGCCTTTGGCAGGCGGGCTCCGAGAATGTTTCTTTTTTTCGTATCAAGCCTTTTACATGTTTTGTTTCCGATCAGTTTCTCTACGAACTATGTTAACTAGCCCTTCTATGAGCGTAAGGTGTAAATTAGTAAGTAAAAATGAAACGCGATATTTTACGCGAGGGCTGTCGAGGTCAAGAAGACCTCGTTTCTCGCTAGCAGTTCTCCCATTAGAAATGAGTCTGGCTTTTACGGGTGCAACTGTGCCAAATTGGGTTAGTGGAGAATCAGTTTTATTACTACCCTAACGTTTCGACCCTCCTGTCGACGTCAGAGGTTTCGTGAGGAAAACTAGGAAAATCCGCTTCTATGGTAATCGTGCCAAATAGATGAACTCTTGCCGGAGGTTCACTTTGTCGCTATAATAACGGAAGGAACGCTCGGTCGGCGTAGAGACGAAAAGCTGCCAGTCCCAGCGGTGCATTAATCACCGCCTGCGCTCTTCGTGCCGAATAAATATGCAGGTTACGGTGATCTTCCGTCGAGATATTGTTACCACATGCTATTCCCCACCATTGCAAGATATCTGAACATTCATAGAATTAAATTTGGCGTTTCAAGTAGTAAGGAATAGAAATTTTAGAGTCTGGCTGAGAAGAATTATTCAGAATCTCAACCAAGCTGACTATCGCATAATTACGGACGAGAATGGCTGCTATTATGCCATATTATGATTGAGAGCTCGACATTTTTACAAAATAAGTAGTTTTTTGCCAGATGCTTCCGACTCAACCCTCGGGTGACCATCTGTTCAACACGCCCACGCGAGGAGTTTTTATGAAGTTGAAGGACTTGAGTGAGCATTTCTGTCCTTGAAAGCAGTGTCGACCGATTTCTCAAGGCTTTTTAGCTTTTTCTTGTGAGTAAGACTTTGAGATATAGTAGCAGGAACTACAATGATGGATAGAGAACGCAAAGATAAAAGGGTGGTCGTCGATCCCAATCCCATATGGACGCAGCCGTTGTACAAGGCAGTGTGTTTACCTTCCCTGGCAGTACTGGTACCCTTTTTAGGGATCAAAGAGGAATGTTTGATTTGGTAGGCCCAGAGAATGATCAATCACTCTTTAGGGCGTATGGAAGTAGCGCATTTTACCATTGTGCGCCCTAATGTTCTGTGATGAGTATTGTGACCATCGATGCATCAACCACACCTTCTTTTTTGATCTCTTTCTATGTTCTTTGTCAATGTTTTTCTTCTCAATTACTTCTTTTATTTCTGAATGCAACACTACTGCCTCTCTGTTTTGAACCGAGATGAACTTAATATATCCCAAGGGTATAAGTTTAATGTTGATGTTAGCACTTTTACTTTAGAGCCAAAGGAGACTAGCCACAATTGTCTCTCTACAGTGTATGCTGAAAGATTGTTTACGACTAACTCTGACCGAAATTTCCGGAGGCGAAAAGTTGAATTGCACAGCGTGGGCTACACAGCTGCTTTTAGTCCCACCGTGCTTAGCAAAACGAGGTTCGCGCCCTTCTCAGAAGGGTGGAGGATATCCCACGCTTGAGGGTGAAAACTTTTTTGTAGTCAAAGACTCTTTGTCAGAATATTTCAAAAATCTTGAATAAAGTCTTATACGACAGAAAAGAAAGAAGAATCCCTCCTGAATTAGTGCGAGAAGGACGCGGAATCCAGTGCGTTAGGGCACAAACCTTGGTCAAAACATTTTAAAAGTTATATAAAGTCTTTAACGGCAGAAAATAATGAAGAATCTCCTCTCGATCAGTGGAACGTATTCAAAAAGTTGTAAAATAATTGGTTAAATTATGGTTGATATATCAACTATGAGGAGATCTGATGAAGGATAGACATTCTAAATATAGACATGCTTCTCAACCCTGAATATAATCGGAGATACTTCTCGGTGTCGATTTTCGGCGGAGAAGGGCTTTTGTTCTCGCGATGAGATTTGCGGGGGTCGTCGAGAGTCACAAGGTCGCTCCCTTGACGCTGATGTGGCGATTTTTGATGCTTGAAAAACTTATGGAAATAAGGCTCTCGATAAGGTTTCACTTGAACTATAAACTAATAATTTTCAGCTATCGCTAAAACTGTAAATTTCACACATTAACCCTGACATAGAAATCCATCTTCTTCCAAGTTTGCTGTGAAGCTCCGCAGGAAATTATGCATCACCATTTATGCTCAGTTTGCAATGATAAACAGACTAAATATTTTCTCAAAATCTGTCGACAATACAGTGTTCTATAAGCATGTGTTAGTAGCGCTCCGATTCCGAGCCCACGAAGGCTCAAGGATTACACTCGAATTTGTTGTTCTGTTCGTTATGCAGGGCAGACAAGTGGCCGATGTGCATATTGATGAAGAGATTGTGAGAATCATTAATAATTCCTAAATAGCAGCCCGTTCTCATATGCGATACTAACGCTCGTCTCCCATCTTTGCGCTCCAGAATTTCAAAAAGAAGCGGTGAAACTCAGACGGTAAATGAATAGAAATGGACGGTTCAACGGTGAAAACATTGAGCTTAGCCCTTCCGTCTGCCTTTTTCAAGGAGTTAGTTGTTCAGGGTGTTTTTTCAAGGTACTTACTCGTTTGCCCTGTCATGTAAAACCTCAATTCCAATTGCGGTAACAAATCTAGTTATTTTCAGCACACTCACATGGACTGAGCATGTTGATTGTTTTGTTGTTCCATTCCTCTTCACCCGTTGTGTTCAGTTTGTTCAGCGGGTGAGGTTGTGGCTTTCCATAACATAACGTCCCCCCATAAGTTAGCAGTTAATCACGTCCTACAGTCATTCTCCATTAGATACTTTACTAATGTTTTACTATATTTTATACTCTCTGGATTGCTTCCTAACCCAGCATTCACGTGTTTGTAAACCATTGTAGGCACTTTGCACTTTGTAAGCACTTTACTATATTTTATACTCTCTGGATTAGTCACTCCACCTTTTTTGGTCCCAACTGGACGAGTAGCCATTGTAATACATATGTATATGTACAGGGTGGCCCAAAATTGCGTTCACACATGTTTGACCTGTCATTTCTCTTGACCTACGGGTCAGAAATGAACTGTCTTAATTTCCTACGCTAGCGGTGCTTATGCTGAACTGAAACACCTAATACTTCGTTCCAATAATACCTACATAGCTGCTCAATGGCACCTTCTCATCTTCTGAGAGCTCACTCATCAAGCGACTATGCGAGGCACGCTACCGGGACATCATTTTTTCAGACGAAAAAATCTCCACTGATGAAGCAGCGCTGAACCGCCAAAACGACCGTGTACTTGCCAGATCAAAAAGGAGGAAAATTTGACGTTAAAATTTACAAGGAGGACGTTTTGGGAAACGTTTTGATCCATTGGACTAATTCAATTTACAAGGATAAGCCATTCATCTTCCACCAAGATTTAGTAGCAGGTCATAGAACGAAGGTCGTGCAGGAGTGGTGCCGCAACAAGCTTCCCGACTTCATCAGCGCAAAGAAATGACCTTCCTACAGCCCTGACCTCAACCCTTTGAACTACTCAATTTGGTCCTACTTGGAGACCAAGGTCTGCTCTACACGCCACAATTCGCTTGACTCGCTGAAGCTGAGCCTTCTGAAGGCATGAGACGAAATGACAATGGACTAAGTGCGTGCCACGATGGATGCATTTCCGCGTCGTCTAAAGGCTTACGTTCTCCCTATAGTAGGCTGTTTCGAAATCTGATTGTGCAGTTTTATTTGTAATTGGGTCAGTAAGGCTATGCTGGAATTCTAGACTCAGATGTCCTCTCTTTCCGTTCTTGTGACAGTTTATATTTGTGAACGTAATGTTGGGCCACCCCGTACTTACTTCCGAGGAAATTATTTGTGGTTGCTGTCTTTTCTCAAAATGTTGACAACAAGGCTAGATACTGCTGGTGGTTTGACACCCGGAATCCTGCCCTATACGTTTTACTGAATTCTCTGCCATCTTCATCATTGTCCCGAAGAGCCCTTCTCTCATTTAGTTATGCTGTAATTGTTTCTTTTGTCGAAAACCAGCGCGGAAGGCACACGAGTTCATGAAGATATCTCATAATCGATGAGAAGTGGAATCGCTTGGGGGTGACGCAAAAGCCCGCAGCTTCCGTTGACTTTTTTGGCTTTCACACGAAGAGAACTTCGGTTCAAAATTATGTTTAAGTGGGCTGATTACTTCTTCATATTCAGGCATTCATCTCGTTGGAACATGCAGCCCGAAATTGTTCGTTTATCCTTTTCAGCTTCACAGCCGAAATGACAGAACATGATAAGAGAGTGCGGTGCGCCAGCAAATGGGCACGCGTGCAGGGCAATAATTAATTCGTCCTGTGGAATCCAATTTCTTGAAAAATGAAACGTAGCTTGTCGATCAGCTGACGATACGGACAATTAAGGCTATCGTTATTCGATTTTTCTTTGCAGACAGCGGCGGGCTTCCTGTGTTCCCTCAAATAACGAGAAAGGCGAGTGATTAATTGGTGCAGAACGTCATCGGATTAACTTCAATAATTCTCGCTTTTCGCTGTGGCGACTAATGGCTTCGACAAAATGAATAAGATAAATCATCTATCCCAATTTTCCTACAATTCGTCCATATTAAAAGCGTCGCTGAAAATAAGATGCCGATTATCAAGCTGAAACGGCCAACCTAACCTATGTATCTTTCTTGAACCGCTACAAAGTACTGCAAGAGACATTGTGCTTGAGTCGATATTTTCTAATCAAACAAATCGCCGAGGCAGGAAGGCACGACTTATGCATGAGTCAGTGATCCAAGGACTTGGGAGCAGGAGTTTAATGAAATCTACAGTCGATTCCAAGTCAAAAGTTTGACGATTTATTCATAAGCGATGTGGGCAAAATGCCGTCGTACGTTTCCGTGGTCGGCTTACAAACGTTAACCATTGACGTAGAAGGAAAACATAGACGTTCGGAGGAGCGCAGTCAGTCGCTAAGATTCATGGATCAGACAAAATATAGTGGAGCGAACTTTCAATAAATTTTCATGTTGCGAAGGCGACTGAAAATTCGATTCAAGAGTGATTCATGGGCAATTAGTTAAGAAATTCCTCATCGATCAGATAAACTCCCGGTAAGCACCGGATTTGTTTTTTCGCCTTAAAGAGAGTGGACCTCATCGTTATCATGCAACGCCAGATAATGAGAAGCATAGCAAAAACCAACAGAATTTTGATGTAGGTTAATACACTCAAGTTAGCGAAAAATGCGTTGATACTCCTCTAGAGCGAGCCATTTGAGCCATTTGACTGCTATGTCGAAAGCATTTCCTGTCGATGCACAGTTTTCGCGCTGTCGATGGCATCTCATTTTGAATTGGCGCATTGTTTACGAAGTCGAGTGTGCGAACGATATGAAAGCTCGATTGCCCTCCGAGGGACGAAGCAGTGCAGTGAGTGGATACTTGGGAAAAGTCGAACTGAAGGATGATTTCTGACATCGTTACGTTGTTGGTGCAGATGGCGATTTGACGTTTTTTGTCGCAAGTGATGTCAGTGCTTGTTCTTCAGTAGAATAGAACACGATGGAAACTTTGGCTCCGAGCAGGGATGAGTAACATCCTTCCATAGCTGAGTATTCATTTGAACATCGTGCTTGGCTTTGCATAGTAACGATTTAGACGTTATCTTTGCTGAGTTGGAGGTGCACGGCAGATCCAATGTTAAAGTGGGCGCTGTCGTATCCTTGTGTTGTTCGACTGCTACGTTCTTGGTTACGAGGGGAACAGTGTTCTTTCGTAGATGCGGTGAAATATTTCCCTGTAGACGTGTGCAAGTGGCTTTGGATCGTCCGATAGAGCACGTCCATGCACCGGGCCACAAAATCATCCTCCGAAATTCTGAAATGTATTGAGAAAAAAACAAGGTTGTGGTGTGGCATAACGCCACACGATCTCACGCGGCTGCTTGAGCGTGGCGTGGCATAACGCCACACTGTCTTCAACGTGTTAATACGACTGTCCTAGTCTGCGTTCAAGAAATATTCTGTTGGGTAATCTCTGGGCGCATGTCTCACGGTCAAACCGAATTCGCGTTCGGCTTTTGACACGATGTCAGAGGTCTTGCAGTTTGAAAATAGCCGGTCTCACTGCACAATATAGTCAACGTCTTCATTCGCCAACGATGTTGCACGGCGGCAGAAAAGCTCACTCGCGAGAGTACCAATGTAGGATGTCATGCGCCAACCAGACAAGACGCCGCCGCGATAGCGTATTCTGCGGCCGTATGCTTCAATACGAAGTGAACGTATATGCGCTTTCTCTTTCTCGACCAATCTGTGGCAACGCTTCCAGGTGTCCTAATTGCCACCTTTGTGAACCATTTCATTTGTTTATTTAAGACGTGTAAAACGCAATAGACGTGATGGGCAGAACAGAGAGCAAAGAACATGTGGTTTACAAACACGTGAAAGCTGGGTCAGAAAGTAATTATTCATTACAAACACAATCTATGGCTGATCACTTAGTAACAATTCGAACTAAAAACACCTTAAGAAATGGGACAGAGATTTTGATCACGTAATCACATTTACCTAGCATAGTATTGAAATCCATCAAATATCTTTACGTGAGCAAAGAACGAAGATGACTCAAAATTCGTATCGAGAGTGATCCATGGGCAATTGGTTACGAAATTCCTCATTGATCAGAGAAAAAACCTTCAGATTTGTTTCCCGCCCGCTCGTTTTTGTCGGCGATGTGTCAGTGATGTGATTCATCGTACCCCGAGCCCGTCTCCAACGTCAGATGCTTGTCAGTCTGTCTTTATTTTTATATACGTTAAACTGAGAAACTAAAGTCGTTTGGAGACATTTCGTCAGGCGAACGTCCCACCATTGACGTGAACATGATGGCCGTATGTCGACTTCAAACCGCCTCGGGACGAATTCGTCACGACGACCGTCTGTCACCGTGGACATAACTCGTCACAACAAATTCCAAAGCTGTTGCTTGCTCGACTTCAAACAGGCTCTGCTTTCCCGAAACTGATGGCATGTCGTTCTCGGTCGTCGTACGCGGAACAACAACTCCCACAGTTCCGCGTCGTTGAATTCCTAATGTGGGAAACCAATTAAACTTGTGTGCCTTCTGAGCGGACTTGAAGGGTGAAATTCGGAAATTCCACTTAATAGGTACAGAGATGAAAAGCACGATGGGACGATTACGACCTGGAGCGCAGTGTCCTGCGTGGCTCGACCATAATGTAAGAAAACATCGGAATCCGGATGTGTCTGGCGGGTACACGTGTGAACGATTGCGATACTTGTGACCAATTCTTTAGCAACGGCTTGTATTAGGTTGTCCGGAAGGTTTTCAGATTAATGATACATTGAGATGTCTCGTTAATAACTTAAGTGGTCTCATACACAGTGGATTTTGGAGTATGTGTAAGAGCTGCGAGATCACGTAAAGTGACGTTACGCTGCTCCTCACAAGTGGCGAACATATACTGTTTTTTGTCGGTAGATGGTCGTCCAGTACGTGGAGTTACATGAGCGATTCGTCACTATTTTCAAACTTCCGGTACCAATTGAAGCATGCTGCACGTGAGAAGGCTTGGTCCTTCATTGTTTCCTGGAAGAACCGGTGGGCATCATTGGCAGATCGACCGGAGCGGTACTGAAGAAGTAGAGCAGACCGGTAGAGCATCTTCTTCTTGTTCATCGGGAACGTACCAAGGAGATTTAGAAATCGCATATTTCACCTGCCATTGTGGGATCATTTATAGAGCCTATGAAACGCAAATCTCCAAAGTTACGCTCATCCATGTTCTCGTCTTGCAGAGACATATGTTTTTAAATCGGGCCACTGAAAAAGTCTAAAAACTTTCCGGACAACCTAATATCACTCGATCTTTTCTAAACCTTCGGACGAGTACTCTTATCGAACAAGATTTAGGAGTACGGAGGCTGTGGTGAGCGATTGTCTTGTCATCGAGGCGGAGGCCGGCATACCGATCCTTCTTGTAGAGGCCCCTTCAGCCTTTAGTGCGCTGCTGCCGCAGTAATGATGAAACATAGGTAATGGCGGCGAGCGCGGCAGTTGAGCAGTAGTGCAATATTCGGTTTCTAATTTCTTTGCGAAAACTACCCATACCGCCATCTATGCACTATATAGTTATTTGACCAACGACTGTCTAATGGACGCCCGGAAAATCGCGCAGCTATTGTGGAAATACGCGCACCCCCTTTTTACTGCTCCACTCCGGTTTACTGTCGCAGAAGAGTCTGAATGGGCCCATAGATTATCAGTGGCGCTGATGACGAATCTCACATTCATTTTCAAATTTCTTTGCGAAAACCGTCCATATTGCCAACTATGCACTAAATGGTTTTTTGACCAACGACAATCCAGTGGACGGCCGCAATTATTGCGGAAATACGCGCACCCCCTTTTTACTGCTCTACTTTGGTTTACCGCCGCAGTAGAGTCTGAAGAGGACCCTAGGTTTTCCCAGCGCCCTGCACGCGGTGATGCTCTTGGATTTACACCGTATTTCGAGCTGGTATCAGATGTGACAGCAAGTGATGTTGGTTTGAATAGAGTGGAATTATTCATGTCTGTTCACTACCACTAAAACACTAACGCTGAGCAGCGAAAGTCTCTATGAGTACTGCTTCATTCGAAGACTGTTGTAGTTGACGAGGAAAGATAGTACTGAAAGCTGACGGGTCAATATCCAGAGACAAACCAAAAGATGTATTGAGTGTCGAACATGCGCGATGCGTTTGAGCCGTGACTTTTCTGCCAGAACATGATTTTCATTCCCATTTCCTTCAGTTGTTATTGTATTTCATTGCATTTCATTGCACCAACCTTACAATTTTAGCTTCAGCTCCTGCTCTTACCACATTCAGTGCATTTACATTGTTTTTAAACTGGATGCTGTTCCTCCACTCTTGCATACTTTAAGGAAAATATTTCTGGTTTCTCCTCCCAGAGTTTTTCATTTCTTTCGCAACGAATTTTAATCTCGAACCAAATCACTCGCTCTTTTCTCATCCTCAGTGTCGGCTGTCACATTGTCGACGATAACGCCAGTGAGGCTGAAGTTCGGCAGGATACTGATTGATGATCGTCTGGCTCTGTGAATGTACCAAACGTGCGAGAACACCTTGCAGTGCGACGTACAGGTGATAAGGAGCCTGAATGATTCTATTGCCTTC
>CP130736.1:34542363-34590845 GCA_030553155.1 Nippostrongylus brasiliensis | reverse complement strand
TCTCTGCAATGAGTGAAGTGAAAGTACTCTCAAGCGTTCACTATAAGGTGGTAAATAATTACCTATACATATACTGGGAAGCTCTGCGAAGAAGTAAGCGAGTAAACACATGCTGAAGTTTTTCAATGCTTTTTGCTTTAGACTTAGTAATTGGGCTCCATACAACAGTAGCGTATTCGAGATGAGGTAACACGAGCGTTTCATAGTTTGGTTAGTATATCAATGTCCGAACACCGAATAGATCGAAGTATAGCAAACAAAACACGGAAAGCTTCCAGAATGGCATTTTTAATAAGTTCAGACAATTTCAATTGTTAGCCAAAAATAACACCTGGGTCCTTCTTTGAATCGCAAACTTTGATACATTTCTGATTGATGTAATAGCATAGGGAAAAAATAGAATCCCCAATTTGCATGAGAGAACATTTGTCAGGATCAATTGGAATGCCCCAGTGTTGAGACCAGAATATCAGGTTGTTGATAGATTTTCGAAGACGTTGAAATACTGATTGATAGCTCACATTATCGAAAGTAGAGTATACTTTCAGATCATGAGCATACATTAGAACTTTGATATTAGGATCAGTTTTCAGGATCGCACGCAGATCTAAAGTATAGAGAATAAAGAGAACGGGGTAAAGAACACCTTCCTGAGGGACGCCACTACCACATAAATAGCTCGATGAAAAACTAGTCCTCACTCTAACTGTCATATAGCGCTCGGAAATATAAGATTTAATCCAGTTCAAAACAGATCCACCAATACCGATGGACTGAAATTTGCAGAGCAGTTTGCTATGGCTAACTTTGTCAAACGCCTTTGAAAGGTCGAGGAAGATCACATGTACAGACTTCTCATCGTTAAGAGCAATGTTCCAGTCAAATAGCGCGTAAATGCATTAAGGAGAAAGCCATGCTGCTCTGCAGGCATAATTCTATGTTTTGAAAGCCAATCTTGCAATTTATGACAAATAATCTTTTCCATTACTTTGACAGGCGCGGGCGTAAGGCTAATAGGGCGGAAATCATCCAAACTGTGGCTGTTTTCAGTTTTAGGAATATCCGTTACAATGGCATGTTTCCAAGCTTGAGGGACTACATCTGAAACTAATAATTGACCGAATAAATAAGCTGGTGGAATTGATAAGGTATCGCAACAATTTTTGTATAATGTTGGCGGAATTCCATCAATAGGCTCGCTTGTAGAAGCTTTTAGCTTTTTGAGTAGCCTACTTATGTTATAAAGTTGAAAGAAATGCCCACCAAGATCGAATATTGTCCGGAGAACTTGGAAACAGAACAAGAATTATTCGAAAACAGTGAATCCTTATCATCATTGGAGACACTATGAAAATATGAACCTAGGGCTTCTGCCTTATCAGAGTCATTGCGATAACGAGTACCATTTAAGTCAACTACTACAGAGCGGCAGAGCGACATTGGATTTAAATTTTAGCCTAACATATCGGTAAAATGAACGTGGGCAATTCCGAGAAACAAGCCGCCTGTGGAATTTTGCAAGACATTTCTTGAAGAGGTGGTTTATATCTGAATATCAGGATTGGGGTAAATGGAAAAAAGGCGCTATATATGATGGAAGAGATTACGTAGGTGTAAGGGATAATTAATCGTTCTAGTCCTAAGAAATTTCATGGGAACATACTGCCCTATGAAAAATCTACAGAACCTTCCGTATAAGTCATCTGCCGAGGTTAAATTGTTGAGTTGAGTGAAAAAGTCAGTACTAGCAAAATATCTGTTGACGTTATCATTGTCGGCGTTAATCTGGCAACGGGATACACGTAGAATTAAAGTTTTCATGTAGAAGCTCAAAATGGATAGAAGAGTGGTCAGAGCTAGCAAGAGAGGCCCAATCAAGACATTATAAACGTTGCCATGTGTTGATAGTACAATGTCCAAAGTGTTGTTGCAAAAAGTGTGCTGAAGAACATACTGGTGGGCACCCGCATCAAGGAAAAACTTAAGAGATGTGGAACCATAATAATCCAGAGGTTGCAGGGAAACGCAATTAATATGAATGTTGAAATCACCCAAAATCAATGAACTGGAACGGTCAGAAGTAAGGTCTCTCAGCAACTCAATAAGTATTTTGTCATCTTCAGCTGAAGACCTTGGGGGTTGATATACAAGAATTAATCTGGTTTCTGATCCAGAACAAGGTGCAGACAGGTCCATGCGGAGAACATCGGCGGCTAGATTGACTGTCAGCGGAATTTTTTCAATTATCAAATTGCATTTTACAAGGCAGCGAACTCCACCTCCAACACGTTGTGCACGATCAGAACGGTAAAGGAAGTACGGCATATCGCTTATTATCTCAGAGTCAGAAATGTTTGAATTAAGCCTGTTTTCGGTGATGAAGATGAGATCTGGATTATTATTGCTCACAAAGAGGTGTAGGTGGTTTAATTTATTAACAAGGCTACGAACGTTGAAGGGCCTGCAGCTTAAAGATTTGCGCTTTAAGAACATTGAGCTATGTGTCTTCCCTGAGATGATATACTGTCTCGTGCACTTCGAGCAGGCTCTCGGAAAGGAAGCTCAGAGGCACGTTCCAGTTCAAACTAGGGTAATATGTAGGTTGGGGGAGGTGACAAAGATGGGTGCGGAAGACTGGTGGATTTGATCCTTTGTATGAATACAATAAGACTTCGGTGGTTCTCGTTTATTAAGGATAGGAGGAACGAGAGCGGCTTCGAATGAGCCGTGCGAGTACAACTTGCGAGTGCTGGGCGCCGTCAAAAACGTATCATATCGAAAAAACCGTGACATGTTCCAATTATACTCAAGCGCAGACAGCGTTTCGAACGTGTCCTAATAGGATTCGTTGTCATTGTGAAAATTCGGCGCACAACTGTAATTGCCCAAAAGACTCGATTCCTAGACTAGCAGAAAGCAAGCAGTATGCACTGCCACTGACAACACCTTTCCACGCCCTTCCAACGCGTTCAAAAAATACATCAATAATTGCACCACATGTAAAAGACGTCAAAGCCTACCATTAGGAGTTCAGCTGATTCCGAGTCTCCCACGAGATCGAGTAGCGGTATCAAAACCGTTCGAAAATACGGGTTGTGACTTCGTGGGACCATTTACATCTAAATGTCAGGAAAAGATGTACATCTGTCTCTACACTTGCCTGACTAGAAGAGCAGTCCACCTCGAGGTTACTTAAAAATTTAACAAATTTAACATGTTCCAACTGTACTCAAGCGCAGACAACGTTTCGGACAAGTACTAATCGGTTCCGTTGTCATTGTGAAAATTCGGCGCACAACTGCAATTGCCCAAAAGACTCGATTCCTAGACTAGCAGAAAGCAAGCAGTATGCACTGCCACTGACAATTCTTTTGTAACAATAACTGCTGACTCAATCCATTCAGTCAGCACGACATCGGATGATAACGAAATAGTCGTTCGCATTGAGTCCGAATTACTATACGGTTCAGCTAAAGAAGTGATAAAGCAAAAGTGCTATATCGAAACTGGCACGCTTACTGGTTGCTACAACTGCCAATTTAGCGCTTATTTCACGGCCACTTGGCTACAGTGTTACCTGTAAATCCCAGCAATTCCTGGTAAAATGTAGACCGAAAGGCGAACAAAACAAAATAACACGTAGTTGAGGGCAACGATCCAGCAGCTGTACTCGATCGGTTATTCCTCGCCTGCAGTACCTACAGACGACCCAAGACATTCTTATGGAGCGGACAAGTGTCCTCCTCTCTAGGAGTGCTCCTAAGTAGAACTGTATCTTCTGCACGGTAGAGGAGAACCAAGATTCGCACTAGTATAGTCGCTGCACGAAGTATGCAGACCCCGTGTCGAGAACAGTTCAAGCGTCAAAGCTCGAACCGTGCTTGAAATGTCCGAAGCCCTCACGCGAGGACGACTGCAATGTCGTATGCGCCGGTTGTGGCCTCGGTCACAACCAGCTGCTATGCCACAAAGGGGGGCGACCTTAAGCCGAGAGGCCTCGCCACTGATGTCACCGCTGCCTCCGCAATCGAGCAGTCTCCACGTGTCAACGAGGTGCCATTACAACTCGGCCACCGCCGCCGTCTTCTCCGTCGTCCTCGCCGGCTCCACTTCAAGGGTCAGCCGCAACAACATCCAGCAATGCAGTCGCCACACCGCGATGGCACCATAGTGATCAATATTTTATGTTTTAATTCGCATTCTGTTGTCGTTGCCCAGCGGAGTGTCGTCGGCAATCTGTCGACGACCTCACCTTTTTGCAAGGAGCCGCCCTCCTGCTCGTGGGCGGCACCAGCGTCAGCGCGACGGTGCCCAGCACTCAAATGCTGTACTCGCACGGCTCACTCGATGCCATTCTCGTTCCTCCTATGCTCAACAAACGTGAACAATCGACCTCTTATTGTATCCATTCGAAGGAGCAAAGCCCGCAGTCTTTCGCTCCCATCCTGTCCACGCCCCCCAACCTACATAATACCCTAGTTTGTAATCAATTTGTTGCCCAATTTATTAACCACCACGAAACATGGAAGTAAAGTGACTCAAGTGATAGTAAACCCGAACACTCTAAAATCGAGAACTGAAGAAACGGACGGCGACATACCTAACCTACCCAAATGGAAAGTAAACTCGGAATTCGAACAACATTTATTCTGAGATATCTTGTTGCCGACACTGCATTAGGTTGTTGCAAAGGTTCCTGCGGTTTTCGGAGAAAAGCATTCTTTTGATGTTTCAAAACCACAGAAGCAGACTACGGAATGAAATATCAACGGTCACATTCTATCCGTCTTCTCCATTTCCCAACAGACATTCTAGCGAGATACGAAGAGACGGTAACTTGGAGGAGCAAGATCTGGGCTGCGGGGCAAAGCTTCCCATCGGGGGTCCATTAAGTTCTGTTTCACTGTTGTGGTGAAGTGATCGGACAACTCCGTGATTTTCAGCAATACAGGGTGGCCCAAAATTACTTTCACACATGTTTGACGTGTCATTTCTCTTGACTTACGTGTCATGAATGAACTATCTTGATTTCCCGTGCTAGCTGTGCTCGTGGTTAACTGAAACGCCAAATACTCTGTTCCAATAATAAACTGCACAATGGCACCTTCTTACCGTTGAGGATGTCCATCATGACTTTGTATACTAGTGGAGCATTTGTGTCCGACATCTCCAAAGTGCATTCGGTGAGCAGGAAAACCAACTACAATACCATCATCCGATACCAAGGAGCTTGGTACTTTAACACGTTGACGACAGTGTGGCGCAACGCTGCGCCACGCTCAAGCGGCCGCGTGGGACCGTGTGGCGCATTGTACTGCATTTTCTTGATACAATTCAGAATTTTGAAGGATGTTTTTGTGCCACTTTTTAGTAGCCCTCTGCAAACTGTTATATGAAGCATGGTCCATGAAAAAGACTCTTAGCTTCTGATTTACTGGAATTTTTAATTGTGCACTAGTTTTCCTTACAAGTAAAAACAAATGGTGGTTATTGCAAGAAACAAATAAATGCAAACAAATACTGTTTACTGAAACAAACACATAAATACAAACCAATATTGATTATTAGAATGAACAAATAATGAACAATAAACAAATAACAATTTCCTTTTAACCTGGATAGGGGGAAAGGACATTCTAAAAGCTTCCAGCTGTTATTTTTCCATTTTCATTGCAAAAAAGGAATAGTCACAATCCCCGATATTACGAGACTGTATATGTAGTCTTCGAAATTTACTATTCACTTCCATTTTGAAAAACAATTCGCTGTATGCCGGCATCATGCCACAGCCGCGCAAGGAAATCGGTTGGTCCCTAGCGCCAGACACGTGAAAAAGGCGCTGTCGTCAACGTGTTAAACGACAGACCAGGCAGAGGACGACCTGCTCTTACAGGACAGGACAAACGGTCAAATGTGTCCGTGAGACGATGCGGAGGAACCCCAGAAGATCGTTGAGAAAGATGGCAAAAGTGATAGAAATCAGCAGGAGCTCGATTACCCGAATAGTGAAAGGGAAGATAGGACTCAAGTCTCTCCGTTGCCAGAGGGGCCACATTCTAATGCCTCACATGATGCAGAATCGTCAAACGAAATGTACGGCAGTTCTGTTTCACTGTTGTGGTAAAGTTTTCAGACAACTCCGTGATTTTCAGCAATATGTAGTAGAATGAACTCTATACTCTGCTCGGGCAAATATTCCACCAAACTATAGATGAGTCGAATTGAAGCAGTACCTAGTTAGTCGACATGAGATCCACTTTCTAAGTAAACCGTTTCTATTTTATGTTCTTTTGCAGCGTTTGTACACGTCTCTCCCGTCGTACATGCCTCGAAAAAATGCAAAATTCATTCGTGCAGTGACATTTCCTCACTATCTCGTTTTCTGACTCTTCCTGCACTTTGATGCTTGTGTGTAGCATTCGTCAATGCAAGGCGTTCGGGCCGTTCCACTCTTTGGACCTTTTACCAAACACTTGTACACCATTGGTTCGCACTCTGGCGGTAGCTGAAAGCGTGAGAGATTTAAACTGGAAGTTGTGTTGCTCATCGGGGACTTAATTCATAAAATCTTTAGCAAAAGGCATTAGGCTCCCTGTTGGAACGCACGAACTTTTCTATTCCTCGTGAAACAGTTTTTCATACATCTTCTTTAGATCTTTGTAGCGGTTGAGATAGTAATTTTTGCAGAAAGCGGAACATTGATTACAACCGCTAAGAAGTTTTGAAAAATGTTTTCCTAGTAATAAGTAATATACGGTCCATCGATCCAGCAGTACATCAAAGTACAAAATTGGACTGAAGCAACGCCTCAGCAGAATTTATGATCTATGCGTATGAAACCCTCACTTTTCTTCCTGCTAACGTGATGTGAATAAAATCAATGACGAACACCCACAGGAAACGCATGACTTTCTTCGGTGTCTGAAATAACACACTCCTATTCAGCAAAGTCATCTGCAGAGTGAACAGTTCAAACATTACTGTGTTGCGCGGTAGTAGCTTCGAAATTTACTAATATCAAAATATAAAATGTATAGAATAATGTGGTATCAAAATATAAAATGTATAGAATAATGTGGTATAGGGGCAGGTTAGGTAAGTGAATACAGCGGGTAGAAATATCGTTATGTAGTTGATAGAGGCAGAAAAGCGCGACAAAGCGGTTCACTGCACTCACTTTGGTAAAACTAAATGTTGCGAATCGCGTATTCGCAACGTTTCGCTTTTCCTCGTCGTACTTATTAGGTACTACCTAACCATCATGCTAATCTTTTCAGCGCTTTGAGAAGACTTATGAAAAATGTGCCCATGTTTAATGCACCATCTGCTCTAGCTTCTCGAAAGCTGACGAAGCCGTTTCCCCGAAACGTTGGGCTTAATAAAGATGTACTTTGAAATATTGGCAATTTCGCTGAAGCACAAATTGTTTCAGCGTAGGGCAAGCATACCGTCTGGGATTTCTACCCAAAAGCCACAGATGGAGAGGGGCACTGGTGACCGTTTGAAAGGTTGCTACATACAGTAGCGGTCAAAAAGTATGTCATTTTTCATTCTCTTTCAAAAATAGCTCAAATCGGGAAGAACCTGATACCAATTGATAGTTCTGACAACTCTATTTAAAAATATGTATAAAAATAGATATCATAAATAAATAAATAAATATATATATATATATATATATATATATATATATATACAGTAGCGGTCAAAAAGATATGTCACTTTTCGTTTTCATTCAAAAATAGCTCAAATCGAAAAGAACCTGATACCAATTGACAGCTCTGAGTACTCTATTTAGAGATATGTTGAAACATACCGCTTTTACCAATTCTCTGTCTTTTTAAAATATTTTTTAGTGATTTTCATATGCTATTTTGAACAAAAATATCTCAAAAATCGCTGGGTGTAGGATCAATCTGAGACGATACGCTGATAGAGCATGATCTAGTTAGTATACTGTGCTACAAACATTTGTTTCAAATCGCCTTTAAAATATAGATTTTTTGAGCAAACTTTTTGGTGGTCAAAAACCGGTCAAATTTTAAGACCATGTTTTAAACAAAATTCTATATCTTCCTAACTTTTTGAAAAAATTAAACCAAATTTAAAAGGGTGGTTGACTCTTCAGGGTGGTCGCCTGGTTGACTTTGTTTCAGGACTGGTTCCTTATTTTGGGAGAAAATTTCTTTTAAAGTTGAGTTTGCGTAAACTGTTGTATCTAAAAAAGTTTAAGAGGAACGACTCAATTTTCTCCACGTTAATAATAGATTTGTAGTTCTTTCAATATCACACGTAAGTTAGAATAAATCAAAGTTTTAATAAAAATATAACGCTTTGACTGACGCACGCTGTAGGCGCCGTCACTACCAGTATAGTGTACAGCGCGGGCAAGCGTGCGTCAGTCAAAGCGGTATATTTTTATCAAAACTTCGATTTATTCTAAATTACGTGTGATATTGAAAGAACTACAAATCTACTATTAACGTGGAAAAATTGAGTCGGTTCCTTTTAAACTTTTTTAGATACAACAGTTTACGCAAACTCAACTTTAAAAGAAATTTTCTCCCAAAATAAGGAACCAGTCCTGAAAAAAAGTCAACCACCCTGAAGAGAATATCATCCTCTACAACACTTTTAAATTTGGTTTAATTTTTTCATAAAGTTAGGAAGATATAGAATTTTGTTTAAAATATGGTCCTAAAATTTGACCGGTTTTTGACCACCAAAAAGTTTGCTCAAAAAATCTATATTTTAAAGGCGATTTGAATCAAATATTTGTAGCACAGTATAATAACTAGATCATGCTCTATCAGAGTATCGTCTCAGATTGATACTACACCCAGCGATTTTTGAGATACACCCCGGTGCAAAATTATAAGTTCACCCTGCAATTTGTCCATAACATCCCGAAAAAGCTATTTCCAACATACAGTAATATTACTACGATATTCCTCACTATCAAAAACGTACATACACAATTTCTAGGAACGGTGTCTTACCAATGCAAGAAGTTACGAATTTTCATCTAAAAAATAGGGACACGGACCGGTGCAAAATTATAAGTTCACTTTGAAAAAAAAAGTGACCAATGTTAAAAATTTCAACAAGCAAATCGAATTTAATACTTTGCTACATTACCTTTCTTATGAACAACATCAAACATTCTATCTGGCACGCTTCGAATAAGGTTAAAAAGAACAGTTCGCTGTATACTAGCCCATGCATCAAGTATGGCCTCCATCAGATCAGAAACCGAAGAGTAAGTGGTTTCATTTTTGTACATTTGGTGTACAAGAATTCCTCACAAGTTCTCTATCAGGTTCAGATCTGGAGAACAACTTAGCCACACCAGAAGTGGAATTTTATGGGAACTATACCAGTTCATTGTTCAGCTCGACGCATGTATCGGGGCATTATCCATACGTAATGTTTTGAAATAGGATGAAATATTATTTACAAGCCCTTTATGGTAGTATTCGCTGTCCGTGCAACACGAAACAAAGTCCATCGCAACAGTTCCATAACCACAAATCACAGCCGAAAGCGTAACACTTACCCTGCCAAAGTTTCGCCTTGAGGATATTCGTGTATCTTTCCTCAAATCCCTCCAATAGCGTCAATATCTGTCGGGTCCATCGAGTTCCACTACTTTTCGTCGGATGATATCACGAAATATGAGAAAAACGCTTTTCTGCACCTCCAAAAAATTCAAGGCATTCTGGACTCATCTCCTTCCAATTTGTGTTGATGTGTTCACAGGCGAACACCAATTTGGTAGCTTTGTGGTCCTCCGTCAGACAAAATCTACGTTCCATGACTTGATGAACTGCGATTGGCTGCGATTCAAACATTGTATTATCGTCCATTTCGAGTGTAGGAGGTCCAATTAACGTCGCAGATCCATCGCGGGTATGATCCTGTTAGAGGCCTCTCGAACTAGAAGGCTCTCGTCTCTTCTAGACAGCTTCCTTTTACGACCACCCTTTTGTTTTCTTTTGTGGGCATCCGTGTCCTTCAGATAACGATTGATGCAGCACAATGACCGTCCTTGTTGAGCTGCTACCTTTTTGTTTGAAAGGCCGACCGCATGGAAAGCATCTACTTGAGGTTGCTCAAGCGGGAAAAGTTCGATGCTTTCCGGCATTACTGTTTCATACACGTGTTAGTTGTCTCTACGTTTTTGAGCTATTTGTATCGCGACTGAAGCGTGAAAACTCTCGTTATAACCGAATTATTCCAAGTGAACTTATAATTTCGCACCGGTCTCTGTCCTTATTTTTTAAGGGAAAATTCGTAACTTCTTACATTGGTAATTATACAATTTGTGTATGTAGGTTTTCTATAGTAAGGAATATCATAGTATCATGACTGTATCTCGGTTTTGCTTTTTCGGGTAGTTATGGACAAATTGCAGGGTGAACTTATAATTTTGCACCGGGGTGTATTTTTGTTCAAAATAGCATATGAAAATCACTAAAAAATATTTTAAAAAAACAGGGAATTAGTAAAAGCGGTATGTTTCAACATATTTCTAAATAGAGTACTCAGAGCTGTCAATTGGTATCAGGTTCTTTTCGATTTGAGCTATTTTTGAATGAAAACGAAAAGTGACATATCTTCTTAACCGCTACTGTATATATATATATATATATATATATATATATATATATATATATATATATATATATATATATATATATATATATATATTTGAAAACATTCCGCTTTTACGAATTCTGTGTTTTTTAAAAATATTTGACAGTGATTTTCATATGCTATTTTGAACAAAAATATCTCAAAAAACGCTGAGTATAGGATCGATCTGATGTGACATTCCGATAGAGCATAGTCTAGTTATTCTGAGATGTTGCGAACATTTGATTCAGATCGTCGCTAAATTATAGATTTTTCTGAGCAAATATTTTGGTGGTCAAAAAGTGGTCAAATTTTAGGACCATGTTTCAAACAAGACTCTATATTTTCCTAAATTTGTAACCAAATTACACCAAACCAGAGGTAACCATGGGAAATGATTTTCTCTTTGAGGATATCGTTTTTGTTTTTAGTCTGATTTCTTATTTTGAGAGAAAATTGCTTTTAAAGTTGAGATCGCGTAAACAGTTATATCCAAAAAAGCTCAAGAGGAAGCGGCTCCATTTTTTCCAGGTTCATAGCACATTTGTGGTTGTTTCGATATCACACGTAAGCTAGATTAAATCAAAGTTTTTCATAAAAATATACAACGGTTGTGTGCCCCCTTTGCTCGCGCCGTACACTGTACTGGTAGTGACGGCGCGTACAGCGTGTGTCAGTCAAAGCGGTATTTTTTTATGAAGAACTTTGATTTATTGCAGCATACGCGTGGTATTGAAAGAATCACAAATGTTCTATGAACCTGGGAAAAATGGAGTTGATTCCTCTTAAACTGTTTCGGATATAACAGTTTACGCAATCTCAAATTTGAAAGGATTTTTTTCCTAAAAATATGAAACCAGTCTTCAAACAAAAACAAGTATCCTACAGAGGAAATCATCTTCTACGAAATGTTCAAATTTGGTATAATTTTTCTGGAAAGTTAGGATAGAATAGAACAGAATAGAATTAGATATAGAATTTTGTTTAAAACATGGTCTCGAAATTTGACCGGTTTTTGACCACCAAAATGTTTGCTCAAAAAAATCTATTTTTTACAGGCGATTTGAACCAAATGTTGGTAGCACGTTATAATAAATAGAGCATGCTCTATCGGAATATTGTCTCAGATTGATCCTACACTCAGCAATTTTTGAGATATTTTTGTTCAAAATAGCATATGAAAATCACCATAAAATATTTCTAAAAAACACAGAATTCGTAAAAACGGTAGGTTTTGACATATTTTTGAATTGAGTTCTCAGACCTTTCAATTGTTTCCAGGTTTTTTTCGATTTGAGCTATTTTTGAATGAAAATGAAATGTGACATATCTTTTTGACCGCAACTGTATATATGTCGACACAGGTGATATGATCAGGGCACTGGTTATTCAGCAAAGACGAAGCACAACGCTTTTCTGAGAGAAATATACGTACACGTCTTAATTATGTGAATATGTACTTAGTTCTGCACGAGTTGCCTTGCAGCACGCACCTTCTCTGAACATCGTCTATAGCGTTGAATATATTCTTGAACAACATTCATATGATTAGTGGTTTTAGGACAACCAATTACGCCTGAATATCATTGAATTTGTGCAGCACGGCCACTTGTGAAATACAAGGTGTCCCAGAAAATGTATACACTGTTTGAAAAGCCATAACTTTGGCGAAAGTGAACCAATCGAATTGACTCACAGCTCGAGTGAAAGCTAAGAAAAAAGAAAATTTTCTGGTTTGGTGATGATTGCGCCATGTACTCGATCGAGGCCTCGGATTTTGCACCTGATTGATAGTGCGTGGGTTATATGCTTGCTCTTCTTTGGTCGTAAACAGGTCACATCGCTGCTATGAGTTACTTCTGAGGCAGTAAACATATCGACTTGCCGCAGCTTTTCGCTAAGCATGGAACAACATCAATATCGATCAATAATTGTAAACAATGGCGGAGAAGCTAAAACTCTTCCAACGTTAATGACGATAATGAAATCATAAGAAAAGAACTTGGAGGAATGTAAATTATACGAACCACAGAGGTTGCGTCATGCACCTGTCCGAATCGTCAGATTCCAGACCTGATTGAAAGTTCACGGATAGCATGCTTATTCTACTTTGGTCGTAAACGGATCAGATCATTGCGTTACACTTGGGGCAGCGAATATGACAACTCAGCATTTGGACAGTGACGGATCAGCATCATTATCGCTTGTATACATTGTTGTCTTTCATTTTGATTTGAATAAAAAAACATCATCGCATTGTGCAAGTGCGTCTTAAACTGCATGTTAAACTTGTTATGTTTTGATGTTTTTATGTTTACTGCACTAAGAGAAACGCGTATCAGTGGTATCACCTGTTTGCGACCAAAGTAGAATAAGCAGAATAAGCAATTATCCGTGAACTATCAATCAGGTCTACAATCCGACGATTCGGACGGGTGCATGGCCCAATCTCTGGTTCATACATTTTACATTCCTCTAAATTCTATTCTTATGATGGCATCACCGTTGGGCGAGTGTTTACAATTATTGATCGATACTGATGTTATCCGTGCTTAACCAAAAGCGGTGGCAGCTCGATGTGTTTACTGTCTCAGATGTAACGCATGGCAGCAATATCACCTGTTTACGACCAAATTAGAGCAAGCGTATAACCCACGCACTATCAATCAGGTCCAGAATTCGCGGCCTCGGTCGATTAACTGGGACTCGTTTCGATTGGTTTACTTTCGCCAAAGTTATCGCTTTCCAAAGAGTGTATACATCTTTTTGGGACACACGGAACAGCTTTGCGCATAACGATAGAAATCGATCAAGTTGGAGGCTAGTGAACGTTAGAATGAACTTGATTTCTTTGCGTTCATATATTTGTCATAATTACTATTATTACTTCTTTTTGTTTTTCATTATCATTAATATTTATTTATTCGTTTCGTTGCAGCGTCTGTTGACCCAACGAACGCCCTGATTCATAAGCGGAAGTTGGAGTACACAACACTGTGGGCGAAATAAAAATAAGTCCTCCGAGAGTCGCAATTCATCATACTCCGGATTCCGATACCCGACCTGAGACAGTTCAACGGCCGCGATCACGGCTAAGCTCCCATTCAGTCCATAAATTGATAGGTCCTTTTTTATCAGAATTTTTCTAGCATTCATTTTGCTGTTGTTGTCTCGGGTTCTTGCGCTGTTGTATTCTTTATGTTCCTTGTACACATTAATTAACACTATTATTTGTCTCTAAAAATTTTTAGGAAACTTTTAGGTGAAAATGAGAACCGAACAACTAATGTGCGGGAATTAACGTTGGAGCGCTCCTACAACAGCAGACCGCTCGATACCTAGTCGCCCCAGCGGTGTGCAAAAGACCCGCTATTCCCACCAATAAACTCCACCGCGGGTTCATGATTGCGAATATGCACCCCGATCGCGGATTATTGGTTCTGTGATATCACGATGCCAAATGTCGACCCTCTCATTAACACCATTAAGTGCCACTGGAAACTCACGGTGGCAGCCGTCAGCTCTATTGCGGCCCTATCGATCGCAACCTACCGAGGTGGACCGGTAGTCATCTTATACGTCGTGAAGACACTAACACTAATCTCGATCACCTCTTCACTAGTCTCTATTATCTTCGGTGTCATTCGGGGACTGTGCTGCCGCAAATGACAACCAAACCCATCTACCTATCATTGTACAAAGGGTTTAGGCGTTAGGCGACAATTAAGCATTGTGGACCCTCACATGGCCATGAACGGCTATTTTCTAGGGCGCTTCACACGAATAAGCACCTAAAGCACTCATTTTGACATCAAATTCACTCAGAAGCAGACCTCGACAACGTGGAATTATCTGACGACACCTCTTCCATGTCCTCCATTAGAGCAACGTTCCAGCAGCTGAGCTCGATCGTGCAATCGTTTATTCCTCGCCTGCAGTACCTACAGACGACCCAAGACATTCTTGTGGAGCGAGCAAGTGTCCTGCTCTCTAGAAGCGCTCGTAAGTCGAACTCTGTCTTCTGCACGGTAGAGGAGAACCAAATATTATACAATTCACCTCTCACTTATTGGAAGCGTAAAAGAGATTAAAGATCTAGGTTTTTTGGTTTCCCGGTGTCGCCCAAAGTTTGAGGATCTTTAATGTCCTGATTTTTAACGTTTTAGATGTCAAATCCAGCCGAAAAAAGTACGAGAAATTCAGCTTGTGCGAGTTCGTTAGAGTATCCCGCTCTACGGGATGAGCGTCCTCCAAATTCCATCCAAATTGTAAAAATAATCCGAGGGAGAGCCGTGCATGGATAGCGTTGAGCAAGGAAATGGAAGACGTTCACCACAGGAGGTTCAAGGGTAGAGTCGATATGCATACACTCGAACTTTAACGAAAGATGCAGTTTTTTCCTCAATGCCGTTCTCACCAGCATTGAAAATAATCATGGAAAGCGCTTTTTTGAATTTATGAGCTGATGCGGTATTTTTCATATCGATTTTTTAATATCCGCAGATTCTTGCGACCAACGCGTCACTTTGTTTTCCTGTAGATTTATTAAAGGTACAGTTACAATCCGGTCATTAAATTCGTTGATTATTCTTTCCTGCTTCCCCATCGCTGCTATAAAGCGGTTCCGCATTCTTGAGCGCGAGTTCTGAAGAGTTTGTGGGGCGAATTTCATGCACTACGTCAGTGCGGCACATCTGATATCCGTTGTGGTGGCTTAGTGATGTCTGTTCACATACACATACCGAATGAGTATGCTATAACGATTCTCCACTAAATGGCAATTTCGGATACAAGCAGCCTTCTCTGAGATCATAACACCACGGACTCTAGAGGACGATTAATTGGAGCGCCATAGATGGATTTTCGCGTAGTCCCGCTGAGTCGATAATTCTACCGTCCGGCGCTATCTCAGAAAAGCCATAACATGATTTGCTGGCGCGTGCTGGTAACTCTTGTCATCCAACTGTGTGTTAGTAAAGGTCACCTCGGTCGTCATGAGAGCACAAAAGGCCCCCAATCCACGAGTTAAGGTCCACCGAATTTCCTTCTTCTAAAAAATGACGGTCTTCTCTGTTGACATGAAAGTAGCTCTACTGCCTGACCTATGCTTTCAAAATAACTTTGTCAAATTAAACTATCTGGAACGAGCCTGACACATCTTCCAGATCTCTCTGGACGTAGGTCCGTCTACTTTGGTAAAGCACTCCCCACGTAGACGATTAAGAGGATGGAAGCGTCAAAACTGCGGGGATCTGACGCAGACTTGCGGTACTTTTGGGTGCAACACTGTGAATTTTTCCCTCGCCCTCATTGGATACCTGTCGCAAACGACTACTAGACTTCGTCTTGACAAAGCCTTCAGAACCAAGCAAGTAGCCTCATGCAGCGGGCCTGCAGCGACCAACATTTGCCGAGATCCAGCTGATAAATATGTAAATCAACACGGCTGAGAGTTGAAACTGCGGCTAGCTCTTCAGATGTAAGATGTGGAGCTAGAGGCGTATGTGCAGAACAGCTATTCACAATATTAGCTGGTTTTATGGGAAGCGAAAAACAGGAAGGTTTTTTTAGTGTAAAGTTCAACTCACCGTGACATTACTAAGAAACGAAAAACTTCTTATAAAAAATACTACATATACTCATGTAGCCCGAAACAGTGTATAGCGTGGTTATTTTCCATGCTTCTGGAAATGAGATGTAAAGGAAAAGCTGTATCTTGCCCAGTACAGTGGCAACTGCCAAAATAGGGGGTGGCGTATATTTATTAAACGCACTGTATGTCGTTAACAGAAGAGGAACTTCAACGCACCTTCCGGAATCTGAAGGACACCTACCGCAGCAAACAGAAAGAGGTGCGCGATGCAGCTAATCGCTGTTCGGAAAGCGATGCTTCGACCAGGGCAAGAAACAATGTGCGAGTCTGGCCGTTCTATGGGGCTTTGAGCTATTGACTCCGGCCGATCAGCAGAGATGATAGTCATATTTGCTCTGCAAAATTTATTCGTTTCATATCATCCATTTTTTCAGGAAAGTGTTCTCGACATTGCAGCTGTAGCGGAGGAACCCGCTGTGCAAGTCCAAGAAACTGCGGTTCTAGTGTTAAGAAGGTTTGTAATTTTGTAGGTCGCAGTCGCCATCTCCTAGTGAAGAGCAGGAGAAAACCTTCCCCAGCCAAGACCGTCTGCGGCGCGTGCTCCCTGGTTTCGTCCCTTATCATGTATGAGAAAAAACAACAGTAGAAAGCCTCTCCCGGGACTCATCAGCATGGTTGGAGAGGCTTCACATGCAAAAAAGTACATGAAAAAAATGAAAAGATAAGATACAAACCTGTGCTTTCACTGTTGTCCATAACGACAAAAATGTTATAAGAACAAAAACTCCACCTGAAAGAACAAAAAGCCTAACAAACATCAGTCAAAAGAGAAAATGGCCGCCCGCCCTCGCACCATTCCCATGAGACGACGAGGTGAAGCTGACAGCTTCCAGTGAGTACTGCACAAAGACGACAGCTACCATGGCAACTACCAAACCTAGTTTTGATTGAATCTTTACTTGATCAAGAGCTTTTATTGCTTCTGGAAGGTATTCAATCATTTGTTCCTTATTCACGTATAAAAATGGTGAGGCTGGAAAATGCTGGAATAAAAATAGAAAAAATATGCTACACCGTGTGATGATGAAAAGAGTTGGCGGAAACATTTGTGGAATCTTTTAAGGTCGCCGGTTAGTTATTCACTTCAACCGTTCCGTTCAAATCTGATGTGGTAGAAACTGCGGGTCTTAATTCGCCCGGTATTAAGACTGTGTGATCTTTGGTTCAGTTTAATTCTGAGCCAGATAAGGATGAAGACAGAGCACATTGAGAGTCACCGTTTACTGGTGGGTGGTGAACGAGTATCTGGTTAACAGGTGAGGCACACCTTGACCCGAAAGGGGGCGGGGTGGGGAAGATGGGGGGGGTCGCCTTTTCGACAATACTGCGGCCAACCAGGGATACAAGTCAGAGATAATCTTACTCCATAATTATTATATTATAATAAACAGTATCACATCCGTGTATCGCGTTGTGGGTGGCTTTGCGCCTGACCCCCGCTTGTCGGTGTTACGTGATGAGCGTCGTCGCGGCTGACCCCTGCTCGTTGGCGTGAAGTGTGGGGTGCCATGGCGGCTGATCCCTGGGCGCGGCGTCGGCGAAGGCAGTGGTGACAGGAACGGCGAAGATGAAGACGGCGATGGAGAAGACGGCGATAAAGATGACAGCAGCAGCAACGAATAGGATGAGGGAAGACTGACGGAGGAGTTGGAATGGTGTGCCGATGCGAACCTCTTCATTTGAGGAGTGCACCACTCCGGAATTGAACTATTTTGAATATGTGATATTATAACTAGTCACCCTTAGGGAAACCTGAGTGGTTGTCGGCGCTGACCGCCGTTAAGAGGGCTACGCCCGTGGGTATGACCTAGGTCAACGCATACAGCGTTACACGGTCGTCTATTCGCTTCGTGGCGATTTATATTGACATGACGCTGCTTATTATTGATGACTGGTAAATTTGTTCTGAAATTTTACCTATTTCGCCTCTCACATTTTGAAAATGGTGCGCCCTTATATTCGTTTGTGCGAATGGTTGCTTTAGCTGCATCATCTTTTGCTGCCTTTTTGTTTTGGCGCTGGTTACGCATTCTTTTGGAATATGTGGGTTTGTGATGTCCAATGTTATACTCTTGAATCTTTTTTCTACCTTATCTTGTGCAGAATAGACATGTTTTGCTCGATTGGCAACGGAGCTTATCTTTTGAATAGATTTTCTCGCTTATCGATGAATTGTGTGCTGATTTTGCTGTATCTATGACCTTATTTTGAGGGTGTGCTTCAGATATGATTCCTTCAGGAGATATCACTTTCGGTCATACACTTGATTCTTCACAGACTGATGCTAACCCGTAGCAGGTACTATTAGTTGGGTTTTCATTAAAACGTGTACCCTTTCCGTAGACTGTAGGACCAAAAACAGTTCTGGATTTGGCAATCCTGACAGGATTTTCAGACTATCTGTTGAGTTTGTCACGAACTCATGAAAGTAGTCAAGTCCCACGAGAAAGAGAATGTGTTGTACCTGGTGTTCTCCACGAAAATTCGAATTCGAGAGGTACATGTCGTTTGTCTTCAGGAAGCTTTTGTCATCAGCCGTAAGCTTCACGCTTGGAAACCAACTTGTTATCGCCGGTTTTGTCAAAATCGCCAACTGCATTTCTTCACCGAATGTTGTACCAATTTTAAGATTTACGAAATAGCTTTTGAATTCGTCTTTATAGCCGCTGATGCCAGATATTGTGCATATTTCTGCGCTTTATCGTGGCAGTCCTAGGTGTGTGGCTAATGATTTTCGAATAACGGTTTTCTGAGCTCCAGAATCGAAGAAGTGCGCTTTTTCATATTCCCCTTTTCAATAGTTCCACACTTTGCCTTCTGCCGTCATTAGAATAAGCTGCTCAGTAGTTGTTTCACTTTTATTGATTTGAAAATGGCTAGTTTCGGTGAGTATTTGGGTGTTGTTGACCGTGAACGTCTCATTGGCATTTCTTCTAAAATGCTGATTTGGTTCTCTGAATGAATCTTACCTTGTTTGGGCCTATCTCAACTGTAGACTATGTGGCGGATTATGATCCCTGTACGATGGCGGATCTTTGAAACATAGCGAGGTATGGTGTTCTTGTCCACACTGGTTACAGTCAGGTCTTTGGCAGTCGTAACTGTTATGGTCGGGGCAGAAATATTTCCAGCACCTATCCTCGTCTTTTGTATTCGGCATGCCATCGATGAATGGCTATTCCGATGGCAGAAGGCACAATCATCGCCTTGATGGGGTCGCGGGCTGATGCCTTATCTCGGGATAGTGTGACCCTATTGGTTGTTGAGTGCCCTAATCTGCACTTCACATATTTTTTGGCCGCTATCTCTTCTTTAAGTAGGCCCATAAGACTTTCTGTGGTTTGATTAGATCGTGTACGTCCAAGTAGCAATACAGGTTCCACGATTTCCTGAGGGAATTTGCGAAGTATGGTATCGGACCACATTGGATCGCAGGTTTTTCGATCGTCATATCCTGCCGACACCATCTGGTTGACCAAAACTTGAATTTGGTCGAATATTGCAGTGCAATTTTCTGTCGAATTGTTGGCTGGTTTTAAGCTAACCAGCTTTTGAACGATTTGTGTTTGGTCTGTCGACTGATCACCGTAATTTGCTTTCAAGGTCTGTATGATCCTGCCATAGTTTTCAGGACTTAGTTTGATCTCTTTTATGAGGTTTTGGGCTTTTTCTCTTAAACTTTCTTTGAGAAGACGAATTTTTTCCATTATTTCAAGCTCAGGACTTTTGTCAACGATTTTCGAACACAGCCCAAAACTCAAAACTTCAGCATTTCCGCAAAATTTCAGCAGAGAAGCCTGTGGAGGCCTTATGGACTGGCATGACATTGTTACTGCTGCGTTACTGCTGTTTCGGTTTTCCGTGACTTCAGCTTGATTTGACGTGAAACAGGATTCGGTGCTATTTTCCGTACTATTTTGGTTGGAGTTGTCATCGTCTCCACTATTTTCCACATTCAATGCTGCTAAACGCTTCGTTTTTTGCGTTATGTAACCGAGTTCAACATCCATTCGGTCTCTAATGCATTTGGCTTCATCTTTCCTTGCAGTAACTTGTAGACTGAGTTCTTCGGATTCAGCTATTATATGTAAGAGATTTGATTCGGATTCTATTTGTTCAATCTCCTGCATAAGCTCTTTCCTTTCCGTTTATGGAATTTTTGTACTCGTCTCTTATCTCTTTGTACAGATTTTCCGGTTTTGCTCTGCTCTCCTTTATCTGGTTCAGCGTCCTTTGGGGTAGTGCTATTGTAGTTCTACACTCTTCATAGGTTTCCTCATTTACGGTGGGAAAGTCCACCTTTTTTTGAATAGCCCCTATACCGCGTGGTTAAATTTTTGAGCGTGGTTGCACTCAGGGTTATGGGCGTCTTCCGATGCCTCGACCCTGATCCATGTCGTGCTTAGTCAGAACGTAGGGTACCCATCAACCAAACTTTTCAACTTTGCCAATCAACTTCAGTTCACGTACCACTGTTGTGTGGTTAAGCATGACCGCCATTGGACGTGTTGTCTGATATGGATCCTCCTCAACTCGATTCCGATGGACGTCCAAATCCAAATCCTTTGGGCGCCGTTAGGACGCGATATTTCAGACGAGCACGCTGGACACCCAACCTACATAAGACTACAGTCTGTGATCAATTTCCAGCCCGATTTATTAACCACCACGAAACATGGAAGTAAAGTGTTTCAAGTGATAATAAACGCGAACACTCTGAAGCTGAGAAACGAATAAGCGGCAGAATATACCCAACCTACCCAAATGGAAAGTAAACTCTGAATTCAAACAATGTTTATTCTGAAATACATTGTTGCCGACACTGCATTTGGTTGCTGCAAATGTTTTTCCGGTTTTCGAAGAAAAATATTCTATTGATGTTCTAAAAGCACAGAAACAGAATGCGGAACGAAATATGAACGGTCATATTCTAACTACTGTCACATTCTAACGCTCTTCTCCATTTCCCAGACAGATTCTCTAGCGCGACAAGAAGAGGTAACCTGTAGGAGCAAGGCTGCGGGGCAACACATCCCATCGAGTGTCTATTGAATTCTGTTTCACTGTTGCGATGCGTGAAAACGCGTTGCCATAAAGTAGTCGGGGCTCCGTGATTTTCAGCAGAATGAACTCTGTACTCTGCTTGGGCAAATACGAAGCCAAACTATAGATGAGTAGATTTGAAGCAGTACCCAGTTAGTCGATATGAGATCCATTTTCTAAGTGAACTGTTTCTATTTTAGCTTCCTTCCGCAACGTTTCTACACACCTTTCAGTTTCTTTCTCTCGCAACGCTAATCCGTGGTGAAGATGCCACAAAAAAGCAGAATTTATTCGTGCAGTAGGATTTCCTTACTTTCACGCGTAGTATCTCTTTAAGCACACGGTTGTTTCTGTGGAGCACACGTCAGCACAGTCCTCATCCGTTCCACCCAGCAGACACTTTTTAATACAATTGGCCGCCACTATTTTGCACTCTGGTGGTATGCCGGATTTTTGCTGAAAGCGTGAGAGATTCAAACCCGACCTTACTTTGCTCATCGAGATTTTTTTTAATGAAATCTTTAGCGGAAATGTATTAGACTCCCTGACAAAGTTCATAAATTTTTCTATTTTCCGTGAAACAGTTTTTCATACGGTTTCTATGGCAAATGCAAATCTAAGCGGTCGAATGGTAAATTCTCGCAGAAAGCGGAACATTGGGTCACCCGTTTGAAAATTTCAAACAATATTTTCCTTGCAATAAGTAATATACAGCCCATCGATCCAGCAGTACATCAAAGTACAAAGTTTATCTGGAACCGCGGCTTTGCGGTATTTATGGTCGATGTGTATAGGTCACTCACTTTGCTTGTTGCTAATGTTGCTTGAATGAAAACAATGACGAACACCAAAAGGAAACGCATGCCTTTTTCGGTTTCCTGAAATAATGCACTTTCTTCAAGGACGTCATCTGCAGGGTTAACAGTTCAGGCATTTCAACACTGCGCGGTAACAGCTTCAACATTCACCGATACCAAAATATAAAATGTATAGAATAACTTGGCTTAGAATCAGGTTAGGTAAGTGAATGCAGTGGGTAGAAATATTGCTACGTAGTCGAGATAGGAAGAAAGGCGCAATAGAGCGGTTAACTGCACTCACACCAGTAAAGTTGATTGTTACAAATCGTGTATTCGTAACGTCACACTTCTACCACTCCTATCTTGCCATAATGCTAACCAATCTTCTCAGCGCTCGGAGGAGGTTTATAAAAAATGTGATCGTGTTCGACGTACCGCCTGCTCTAGCTTCTCCAAATGCAGTATGGACGACTACACCATTAAGAACAAGAACAATTTTTGACTCCCAGGTGAGGTTGGGTATGGTCGTGCCGAGCAGCGAAGTGGAGCAACACTATATCAAACCACTCCTGAGTTATCAAACACCCTAATTTTTATTTTGTCATCTGCGGTTTGTGAGCTAAAGTCCATTGGTAAGGTTAGAAAACTCGGTCGATGGAAGCCCTCGGTGCTCTAAACATCTGATTACTTACCACTCAACCTAATTGTATTGGACATCGATCAAAGGTCTAATTCGAGGAATGTATGGTCCAGAAGATCTATATGCCCGAGGAAACTGTTGATTCTTGGTAAACTGGTGCGTCTTTGATTACAAAATCTGACGAAGCCGTTACCTCGAAACGTTGGGCTGAATAAAGATGCGCTTTGAAATATTGGCAATATAGCTGAAGCACAAATTGTTTCAGCGCAGTGCAAGCATACCGTCTAGGATTTTTCCGCAAAAACCACGGATGGAGAGGGGAACTGATGACTGTTTGAAAGGTTGCTACATATTTATGTCGACACAGGTGGTGTGATCAGGACACTAATTATTCATTCAAGCATTATCCAAGCACAACCCTCTTTTGAGAGAAATATACATGTCCTAATTATGTGAATATGTAATTATTTCTGAACAAGTTGCCTTGCAGCACGCGCTTTCTCCGAACATCGTTTATAGTGTTGAATATTACGTTGGTGGACATGTTCTCGGACATTTGCGAATTCTTGAATTTGCAAACCATTTTCCTGCCATTTTCGGCTCCAGTCAAAACATTCTACAGTAGTTCGCGAAATGATATGTCACCTTGCATTTTTGGGTGCAGATCGCTGAAACCTAAAGGAATTTGTTTCCAATTGATAGTTTTGATAACTATTATTGAAAATACACTAACATGTGCACTTGTTGGAAATTCTAGATTTTTTTAAAAAATTTTAAACTCATTTTCATATGCATTTTCAAACAAATGTATCTTAGGAACCACTGAACTTCTGCTTGTCTTGTAGTGATATTCTGATAGAGCATGATTAGCTAGTTCTTATAGGCTATGAATTTTGGTTCCAAGACATTAATTAAATATAAAATTTTTTGTGTGAGTTTTTTCATGGTCAAAAAATGGTGAAATCATGGGACAATATTTCATATAAAATTTCATATATCAGTGACCAGCAAACGAAATACCATCAAATTGAGATATGTGATAGCATAAGATTTACTCTTTCCCACGCGTGTCTAACCTCAGAGAATAGCCGTCTGATTACAGAGAAAATATCTCATGAAATTGCAGTTACACAAGCGGCCGTTTTACGAATACCCGGAGGGTATTCGACCCCAGATTTCTCTAGCGCATAGTGGACTTATTGCTTGTTAGGTACTTAACAGCTAGCAAAATAATTCCCGCTGTTGTTCAGAAAATCGCCTTCTAGCTGGACCGAGAGAAAATGGGGCACAAACCCGCGCAGCGTACGGTGGCGGGATAGTGATGATAGTGTACAACAACACTTGATATTTCTAAACAGTAGCAGGGATTATTATGCTAGCTGTTAAGTACCTAACAAGCAATAAGTCTACTATGCGCTAGAGAAATCTGGAGTCGAATGACTTCCGGGTATTCGTAAAACGGCCGCTTGTGTAAATGCAATCTTATTAGCTAATTTCTCTGTAAATAGACGGCTATTCTACAAAGTTCGATATGCATGGGAAAGAGAAAATCTTATGCTATCAAAGATCCTAATTTGATAGTATTTCATTTGCTGGTTACTGATATATGAAATTTTATATGAAAGATTGTCCTGTGATCTCACCATTTTTTGACCATGAAAAAATTCACACAAAAAATTCTATGGTTTATTAATGTCTTGGAACTAAAATTCATAGCCTATAAGAACAAGCTAATCATGCTCTATCAGAATATCACTACAAGATAAGCAGAAGTTCAGTGGTTCCTAAGATACATTCGTTTAAAAATGCATATGAAAATGAGTTCAAAATTTTTTTAAAAAATCTAGAATTTCCAACAAGTGCACCTGTTAGTGTATTTTCAATAATAGTCATCAAAACTATCAATTGGAATCAAATTCCTTTTGGTTGGTTTCAGCGATCTGCACCCAAAAATGCAAGGTGACATATCATTTCGCGAACTACTGTATATACCAATCGGTAAAGCAAAGTCTAAAAAGTACTCCCTTCAATACTCCTCACGATTTGAAGTTATGCTTTCACAATTCTTGTCTTCTGCTGATCACATCCGCAGTGATGTTGTTTCTCTACTTTTTTGAACTCAATGCCAACGATTCTTACAAGCGTTCAAAAAAGGTTTATAAAGGAGGAGCCCTCACTCGAAGCACGGTATATCATTGGTTTTTAAAGTTCAAGGATAGCGACTATTCAATGGAACTCGAAACAAGGTCGCGCCGCCCAAAGGACTTGGATTTGGACGTGCATCGGAAGCGAGTTGAGGAGGATCCACATCAGACAACACGTCCAATGGCGGTCACGCTTGGTTTAACCACACAACAGTGGTACGTGAACTGAAGTTGATTGGCAAAGTTGAAATGTTTGGTCGATGGGTACCCTACGTTCTGACTGAGCACGACATGGATCAGGGTCGAGGCATCACTTCCTCTCTTCACTTTCCGACGCACCCTACGCTGGCTCGACAATTTGATAATTGGTAATCAGGAGTGAACACTGCACTACACCGTTCATCGCCGAGCCCAGCGGATTGACAAAAGGACGATTCGGAAGGCGGCCCGAAAACACGCCTGAACGTGAAGAAGGTGATGCTGTGCATTTCTCAACTCTTTCAATTGCGCGTATTAATACCCATAGTCTCGCGCCACATTTTTGGTGCATCGGCCGAACCGCCACAACTCCCGTGTCAAAGTGTACCAGCTTTGGGACCTGGAGAGAGACTAGCACTATTGTGCAATTTTTAAGTCGACCAGACCCCTATCGACCGCAATCGAGCTTTCGTTTCGAATTTCGCTAACTTGAGCGAATCTTTTAGTCCCGTACTCTGTATGCGAGATTTTTTCTGGTCAAAACCGGGAATAAGTTCGAGTAACTCGATTTTGTTCGATCATTTTGACAACGTCAAAAATCGAAGAAACGATGATGGCGCTTTATTTCCACAAGACGCCAATAACCCTGAGTGCAACCACGCTCAAAAATTCAACCACGCGGTATAGAGTATATTCAAAAAAAGGTAGACTTTCCCACCGTAAATGAGGAAACCTATGAAGAGTGTGGAACTACAATAGCACCACCCCAAAGTAGCCTGAACCAGATAAAGGAGAGCAGACCAAAACCGGAAAATCTGTACAAAGAGATAAGAGACGAGTACAAAAATTCCATAAACGGAAAGTAAAGAGCTTATGCAGGAGATTGAACAAATAGAATCTGAATCAAATCTCTTACATAAAATAGCTGAATCACATCGTCTCGATGTGACGACACATCGAGACGAAAACTCTTTATTGAACAAATGGGGGTGAACCGATTATGATTGTTCTGGCTTCGCTTTTATGCGGAGCCGATGGCATTACAAGGAAAACATTGGCACTGGAATTTCGTCTAATAATGTGGCGTGATTCATCTGAAATGGAGGGTGATATTTTAATATTGGGATGTTGACATGTATGATTAACGTTCTCAGCATTTCAAAGATTTGGTAAGGAACAATTAGTCATGATAGAACTCAGTCTACAAGTTACTGCAAGGAAAGATGAAGCCAAATGTACTAGAGACCGAATGGATGTTGAACTCGGTTACATAACGCAAAAAAAACGAAGCGTTTAGCAGCATTGAATGTGGAAAATAGTGGAGACGATGACAACTCCAACCAAAATAGTACGGAAAATAGCACCGAATCCTGTTTCACGTCAAATCAAGCTGAAGTCACGGAAAACCGAAACAGCAGTAACGCAGCAGTAACAATGTCATGCCAGTCCATAAAGCCTCCACAGGCTTCTCTACTGAAATTTTGCGGAAATGCTGAAGTTTTGAGTTTTGGGCTGTGTTCGAAATTCGTTGACAAAAGTCCTGAGCTTGAAATAATGGAAAAAATTCGCCTTCTCAAAGAAAGTTTAAGAGAAAAAGCCCAAAACCTCATAAAAGGGATCAAACTAAGTCCTGAAAACTATGGCAGGATCATACAGACCTTGAAAGCAAATTACGGTGATCAGTCGACAGACCAAACACAAATCGTTCAAAAGCTGGTTAGCTTAAAACCAGCCAACAATTCGACAGAAAATTGCACTGCAATATTCGACCAAATTCAAGTTTTGGTCAACCAGATGGTGTCGACAGGATATGACGATCGAAAAACCTGCGATCCAATGTGGTCCGATACCATACTGGAAATATTTCTGCCCCGACCATAACAGTTACGACTGCCAAAGACCTGACTGTAACCAGTGTGGACAAGAACACCATACCTCGCCATGTTTCAAAGATCCGCCATCGTACAGGGATCATAATCCGCCACATAGTCTACAGTTGAGATGGGCCCAAACAAGGTAAGATTCATTCAGAGAACCAAATCAGCATTTTAGAAGAAATGCCAATGAGACGTTCACGGTCAACAACACCCAAATACTCACCGAAACTAGCCATTTTCAGTTCAACAAAAGTGAAACAACTACTGAGCAGCTTATTCTAATGACGGCAGAAGGCAAAGTGTGGAACTATTGAAAAGGGGAATATGAAATAGCGCACTTCTTCGATTCTGGAGCTCAGAAAACCGTTATTCGAAAATCATTAGCCACACACCTAGGACTGCCACGACAAAGCGCAGAAATATGCACAATATCTGGCATCAGCGGCTATAAAGACGATTTCAAAAGCTATTTCGTAAATCTCAAAATTGGGACAACATTCGGTGAAGAAATGGAGTTGGCGATTTTGACAAAACCGGCGATAACAAGTTGGTTTCCACAGAGAAAAGTAGCGTCAACACGCCCAGGGTCCGCGAAATCATCAGAAAGCGGGTGACACGAAATTCAAAGGTCTCCATGAGGTCGCCCGTGACGTCGATATCAGCTCCACTTTGGCGCATCGTATAGCCAGGAAGAAACTCGAACTCAACCCTTACAAGGGTCGGAAAGCTCAGCTTCTGAAGGACAAAAACAGGCAGGTACGACTCGGACGATGCCAGCAACTTTGGGTGCGGGCCGCCGGTCACGGATGGGAACGGATTTTTGATGAGAAGCTGTTCGTCGTGGAGCAGGCATACAATCATCAGAATGACAGATTCTGGTTTACACGAGCTTCGCGTAGTTTTGCAACTCTCAACTGTGGTCAAACTCCGCAGTCCGTCATGGTTTGGGGCGGAGTCTGCGCCAGCGGCAAAACTCCTTGTCTTCGTGGATCGGGGGGGGGGGGGTGAAATTCAATTAAGGTGAATATCGACGGGATATTCTTGAAGCGGTCAGGTCTTTGGCAGTCGTAACTGTTATGGTCGGGGCAGAAATATTTCCAGTATGGTATCGGACCACATTGGATCGCAGGTTTTTCGATCGTCATATCCTGCCGACACCATCTGGTTGACCAAAACTTGAATTTGGTCGAATATTGCAGTGCAATTTTCTGTCGAATTGTTGGCTGGTTTTAAGCTAACCAGCTTTTGAACGATTTGTGTTTGGTCTGTCGACTGATCACCGTCATTTGCTTTCAAGGTCTGTATGATCCTGCCATAGTTTTCAGGACATAGTTTGATCCCTTTTATGAGGTTTTGGGCTTTTTCTCTTAAACTTTCTTTGAGAAGGCGAATTTTTTCCATTATTTCAAGCTCAGGACTTTTGTCAACGAATTTCAAACACAGCTCAAAACTCAAAACTTCAGCATTTCCGCAAAATTTCAGTAGAGAAGCCTGTGGAGGCTTTATGGACTGGCATGACATTGTTACTGCTGCGTTACTGCTGTTTCGGTTTTCCGTGACTTCAGCTTGATTTAACGTGGAACAGGATTCGGCGCTATTTTCCGTACTATTTTGGTTGGAGTTGTCATCGTCTCCACTATTTTCCACATTCAATGCTGCTAAACGCTTCGTTTTTTTGCGTTATGTAACCGAGTTCAACATCCATTCGGTCTCTAGTACATTTGGCTTCATCTTTCCTTGCAGTAACTTGTAGACTGAGTTCTATCATGACTAATTGTTCCTTACCAAATCTTTGAAATGCTGAGAACGTTAATCATACATGTCAACATCCCAATATTAAAATATCACCCTCCATTTCAGATGAATCACGCCACATTATTAGACGAAATTCCAGTGCCAATGTTTTCCTTGTAATGCCATCGGCTCCGCATAAAAGCGAAGCCAGAACAATCATAATCGGTTCACCCCCATTTGTTCAATAAAGAGTTTTCGTCTCGATGTGTCGTCACATCGAGACGATGTGATTCAGCTCTCAGGAGACCGGAGGACCACCCAATAAGAAGAGCATTGGAGTTCGAGGCACCCGGCAAGCGTCCAAGAGGAGCGCCCAAGAAGAGATGGAGGGACGTCATCAGAAGCGACTTCAAAGAGGTCAAAGCAACATCAGAAGACGCATGGGATAGAGTTAGATGGCGACTGTTGACAAGAACAGCGGACCCTGCGGCGGCGCGGGATTAACGCTAAGGAGAAGCAGAAGAAGAAGAAGCAACGGAGATTTTGACAACAATGCTTTCGAGGTCTTCGTCAAGCATGGACAGTCAACATCTATCCTTCGACCACTTCAGTTGGGTAAGTCTCGAGATCCCCAAGGCGACTGCTATGCACACACATGGAGAACAGGAAATTGGCCTAATTAGTGAAAAAAGCAAGAAGCGCTGCTGCAGAGCATTTGTTACTTTTGAGAAGAGAAGCTCAACAAAATCGCGCTATTCCAACCTCTTTGTTTAGTATTCCTTAAACCGATTTGAGGGTGCGATGCAGAGAGATCCGTGTACAAACCCGTATGAGAACACGCTATGCGAAACGATAATTTGTATATACGAGGAGTTAGGGAAGGGTCCTGAAAGTAAACTTGAGCTGACATCGAAGTTATGGTATTGGCTCCCATTGGAGTTTGATCCAGAGTCTGGTGCCCTACAGCCTCTCGTGCGTTAACCACTACGCTACCGAAAAGACGGTTCCTCCTCAACTGCGCCGGCCATTTGTGCTTTCCTAACACCTTCCTTCAGCCAGGTAGCTTTCATTTCCAGCTTGAACATAGCACCATCATTACAACATCTACTCCTAGTAGTAACCCAAAAACGCGGTACTGAAACAAGAATGTGACGATAATAATCAAATTGCTTTCAACTTAACTGGTGCGATGTCGTATCCGACAGACAGGCTCAAGCCATCGTTACGGATTAGTGAAGAAAATAAACGCATTCTGACTAATAGGAAGTGTAAATGACCGGCGAAGTTGGGGAGAACCGTTGTCTCAGTAGCGTAGTGGTCAAAGCATGAGCAGTTTTAAGGCACGAGACGCAGGCTCGAATCCCGATGATTCTTGCTTTGCACGTACCAACACTACTACAACGTAATGTTCGACTTTCTTCAAGCAAACATCGAACCTTAATCATCATCAAACATGATCAGCGCCTCAAGAAGCGCTCCAGGAAAGGAATGTGCGATTCCTGAAAAGCCCACCTAGCTATACCACTTTGCTACATGTCCTAACGTTCACATACCTGATCGATTTTTATTTTACATCCTTGATCGATTTTTATCGTAAAGCGCAAATCTGTAACACACGAATGGCTGTATTCCACTAATTTAATGATGGCTGTCGCTCGCTGGCTGTCCTAAGAACATCAATCCTGTGAATGTTGTTCAAGAATATATTCAACGCTATAGACGATGTTCAGAGAAGGTGCGTGCTGCAAGGCAACTGGTGCAGAACTCATTACATATTCACAAACATACATATGTCGACACAGATGGTGTAATCAGGACGCTGTTTATTCAGCAAAGACGAAGCACAACGCTTTTTCTGAGAGAAATATGCATACGTGTCTTAATTGTGTGAATATGTAATGAGTTCTGCACCAGTTGCCTTGCAGCACGCTCCTTCTCTGAACATCGTCTATAGCGTTGAATATATTCTTGAACAACATTCACAGGATTGGTGTTCTTAGGACAGCCAGCGAGCGACAGCCATCATTAAATTAGTGGAATACAGCCATTCGCGTGTTACAGATTTGCGCTTTACGATAAAAATCGATCAAGGATGTAAAATAAAAATCGATCAGGTATGTGAACGTTAGGACATGTGGCAAAGTGGTATAGCTAGGTGGGCTTTTCAGGAATCGCACATCCCTTTCCTGGAGCGCTTCTTGAGGCGCTGATCATGTTTGATGATGATTAAGGTTCGATGTTTGCTTGAAGAAAGTCGAACATTACGTTGTAGTAGTGTTGGTACGTGCAAAGCAAGAATCTGTCTTGTCGTGGCTTTCGTATCCAACTGGTTTATTGAACAACCGAGAACGACGTACAACAGAGCATCAATTAAAATCATCCTACTCAGTAACCCCTTTTATAGGGTTCAGCTCAGAAATGAATCAATTGATATGAAATCAATAGCTTTACTTGTTGATTCATGATATAGTATCAATCGTGATATCAATAGTTTTACTTGTTGATTCGTGATATCTTCAATCAGCCCTTCTGTAATCGCAAGGTTGCGATATACCGGCCGGGGACGATTGGCGTCCTCGTTGAATCGTGGAAGAGCTTCTTAGGTTGCATGCAGATTTCCCTTCGATTGGGAGGCTCGCAGTTTGGCTTCCTTCATTGTGGCTGTCTTCAATTTCGAACGGAATAAGAAGATTGATTGGTCTTCTCAGAATGTGGTTCTTTGATCGTACTTCCACTTCTGTTTGTGAATTGATCGCCGTTATTCTTCCTATGTTCCAAGCATTCCTTGGTAAGTTCGAGTCCATAACGAGTACAATCTGGCCGACCTTTGGCATCACTGGGCTAGATCGTCCTTGCTTGATCCTCTTCTGGTGGTATTCTCGTAGATTTGTCAAATAATCCGCTTGCCAGATAGTCCAGAACCTCCTTGTCAACCCACAGGAACTCTCCAGAGCCTTCATTGTCTGATCTCTCGTTCTGAGAAGAGCGAGATCTTCGGGAGGGCGATAATCAGGGTCTTGTCTTTGTTCTTCTGTTTGTATCTCTATTGGTATTGTTAGACAGATATCTTTCTGAATAAAGTCAATGGGCCTAATGGCCGGATGGTCCTCCATATCAGATTCTTCGTAGGTTAGCGGACGACTGTTAAGACAAGCCTCAATCTCTATCAGAAGCGTTCTCATTGTCTCGTAGTTTATCTTTCGGTTCCCTATTGATTTGTACAATGCTCTTTTTATAGACTGAATGAGTCTTTCATAAAACCCTCCCTTCCAAGGGGAGTAGGGGGTTATGAAGTTCCACATGATGTTTGCCGAGTTGAAGAAATGCTGCATCTCATTAGATTCTTTCCATGTTTCGTTAGCCTGATCGAGCATGTTTTGTCCAAGTTTGAATGCTGGTGCATTGTCACAAGTTATGCTTGCTGGAGCTCCACGTCTTGCAACAAATCTTCTTAGCGCATTGATAACAGAACTCGTATTTACATCCGGTATTAAATCCAGGTGAATTAGTCTTGTCACTGCGCAAGTGAAAATCAATCCATATACCTTTTTCACTTCTTCTGATCCTCGTTCAGCTTCTTTAAGATGGAATGGCCCGAACATATCCATGCCTACATTTAGAAACGGTCTTGCTTCGATAACTCTTCTCTGCGGTATATCTTTAGATTCAGGATATCGAAATGGTAAACTATCGTATCGTTGACATGGAACGCACCTTCGTATTACCATTTTCACTTGTTTGCGTAGTCGTGGAATCCAGAATTGCTGGCGAACGTTTGACATAGTATGAGCAACGGCACAGTGGTACTGTCCATGAGCTCTTTGTACGATAAGTCTGGCTAAGTGAGTATCTGGGGCAATTATGACTGGAAGACGTGCACTCTTCTTCAGCTGACTGTTTCCAAGTCTACCATAGCATCTGTAGATTCCTTCGCTATCTTTCTTGATGTTCAGTCTGTTGTTAGTTGACGTTAAGATGGCGCTCTTGTACTGCTCTTGATGAAGTTTTTAAATAGTTTTTCTTGCTTGCTGGAGATGACTCGACTTTAGGGAACTTGCTCCTGCTTGGTCAATTATTTCGGGTAAATCTTTTTCTATTCTTTGTTTTGTCTGTGCATTCAAATTTCTCATTGAGTTGGCGATAAATCGTAGTACATACGCAGCAGTTCTCTCCAGTTTTTCCAGCGTAGAAAATCTCGACATATCGAACACTGGTGGACTGGGATTATTCTGTTTCACTGCTAGTATTGCTTTCCCAAGAAATTCTCCTTCGTCGTTCAAATTAGATAGGTTGTTCTCGTGTTCATTGGAAGGTAGGGGTAATATATGTGGGCCATGCCACCATATACTGGTTGAGAATTCTGCTGCTGATAATCCTCTCGTTCCAATGTCCGCTGGATTTTCTTCTGTTCTGATATGACCGAATTGGGTGACAATTTTCTGCGTTCGTATGCGATCTACAATAGCTGCAATTTCCTTTAGTCGGTTAGAAATAAACTGTCCTGCATTCTTGCGGTGTTCTTTATTTTTGACCCATTTCAAAACAATTTCCGAGTCCGTGAAGATCTGTACCGAGTTGATGCTGATGGCATCCTTGAGTTCCTCCACAGCTGTAAGTGCCAACCTGAATGCCATCGTGAAGGCATTGAGCTCCAGTTTAGGTATAGTGGTAGAATCATTCGTGTTCGGTAGTCTAGACTTTGCTGCTAGTAGGTTGACGTTGTTGCCGTGACGAAGATACGCTACTGCGCACATTGCTTTGCTGCTCGCATCTGCGAATACTAGTTCTCCAACTTGAACGGTCGCGGGCAGCAGTTCGCCAATCGACACGCAGCTTCATCGAAATGTCATCACGGACGTTGTTTCTGTAGGCCAGAGAGTCTTGCCAACGTAATGGCGGGCGACCGCGAGGCCTTTTCTTGTCGTATGGCCTCCACTGGATAACGCTTGTACTCCAACGACCGTCGTTGCGCCTGATCACATGGCCAGCAAAATGATGTTTGGCCTCGTCTGCTTGCAGCACGATGTCTCGGACTTTGGTCATGGCTCTCACATCGTTGTTGTGCAGTCTGAGTAGCCGTTGCTTGCGAAGAGTCATCCCGGCCATCCTACGCTCGATTGAGATCTGCGCTCTACGCAGCTGGTCCTCAGATTTCCTCGTTAGAGACCAGGTTTCGCAAGCATAGCACAGGGCCGGGAGAACCGTGGAGTTGAACAGATCGGCACGGAGCTTGGAGTTGCTAGCACGTTCTAGCACTGTTCTTATGGAGTTGTACGCTGCCCAGCTGGCTCTCTTCCTTCTCTCGATTTCCGGCTTCAAATCATTATTCATATTCGCAAGTCGGCCAAGGTAGACGTACTCTTTAACGTCCTCTAACGCGACTCCTTGGAGCAGAACAGGCTCTAATGAACAGAAGCTGTTTCGCAGGACTTTCGTTTTGGTGGTGTTGATAGTCAGTCCAGCTTCCTTCCCCGCCTCGTGCAATCCGTTGAGCATCCGAGATGCATCCTCTGGCGTTTTCGTTACGAGGACGATGTCATCCGCGAACCGCAGGTGATTCAGTCGCACGCCATTGACCTCGACTCCAAAGGGTTCCCAGTCGCAGCGACGGATTGTTGATTCTAAGCATGCCGAAAAGAGGCATGGAGAAATAGGGTCTCCCCGACGTACGCCTCTTTCGACTGCTACTGCGACGTCGCGGCAAAAAGGACGGAACACGGTATGGCAGCCAGTGTAGCATTCCTGCAGGATCTTCGTATATCGAGTTTCTACGCCTTGCTCTTCCAGTGCCTCCCACACTTTCGCGGGTTCCACGGAATCGAATGCTTTCTTGTAATCCACGAAAGTGAGCACCAGAGGCTCGTGGTACTCCTGAGCAACTTCTATCAAGCGGCAGCATATTAGTATATGGTCGAGCGTGCTGTAGCCTTTCCGGAAGCCCGCTTGTTCTATCGGCTGCGCCTCCTCAAGAGCTCCTCGAATCCGAGCGAGAATGCAACGCGTGAGAACCTTGTACAATACCGGCAGTAGCGTTATTGGACGGTAGTTCTCCAGATCTTCTTCGTCCCCTTTCTTGAAAAGGAGCACAGCTGATGACTTCTTCCACGCAGCTGAGACTTTGCACTCTGAGATATACACCGTGAATCGTTTGGCCAATGCACAGTATAATTTGTCCCCACACGCTTGCAATAACTCCACACTTAGTTTGTCGGTTCCTGGAGCCTTTCCGCGGGGCATGCTTTCGATAGCGTGACGCACTTCTGATGGCAAGATCGAAGGTACCTCTTCTCCAGCCGGCTGTTGTCTGTTAGGACGAAGATTCGACTTGTAGAGGTCTGTGTAGAACTTCGACACGATAGATTCCATGCCTGCTCGAGAAGACTGTCGCGATCCATCGGGAGCTTTGCGAGGTCATGGTATTTTGCTCCTTTATCGGCGATTCTTCTGGGAACTTCTTTCGACGGCAAATCCAGTTCGTGAAAGTTTAGTTTCTATCAATATCTTGTTCCATATTTGCGCATCCTCTTTCGTTAGTTCAGAATCCCAATCGTAGGCCTTTGTCCACAGATCCTGGAAAAACAACTTGGTCTTAAGCATGAGAGGGGTTAGCCATCCCATTGGATCATACACTGAAGCAAGAGCTTTGAGTATAGTTCTTTTCGTCGGCTTGGTTGCATCGAACTTATGGTTGTCAAGGACAAGAACATCCATCGCTGACTTCCATCGTATTCCGAGTACCTTTGGGTTTTCTTCGCTAGATATGTCCTTTGAACTAAGCTGAGCATTAACGCTGGCATCATTGGACATAAATTCCCTAAGGTTCATATTGAGTTCGCCAAAGATAGTCTTTGATGCTTTGTACTTGCTTATGGCTTCTATGGAGGACTCAGCCGCAAAGAAAAGGTTGTCGACGTAAAGGTTATCGTTGATTTCCTTTACCAGTGATTGAGGTTGCTCCACTGAACTCAGATGGAATCTTATGGTAGCCGCGAGCAAAAAAGGCGAACAGTTGATCCCAAAAGTGACTCTTGTGAATCGATATGTTACGATGTTGTTCCCGACGGGTGGTTTCGTGATATCTTTAAGCCAGAGGCATCGCGTCACATCACGATCTTGCTCCTGGAGACGTACTTGCAAGAAAGCTTTCTCAACATCGGATGACATTGCGATTTTTCCCGTTCGGAATCTCAATAGCATTCCTAGTATCTTCGGGAGTATGACAGGCCCTTGGTGAAGCATGTCGTTCAAGCATGGCTTATTCCTATAATGGGCGGATGCATCGAATACTATTCGCTTCGGTGTTGTTTTCTTCTCAGGCGTCACCACCGCATGATGAGAGAGGTAATGAATTCTTCTTGCATTAGTGTTAGCATATTCATGAGCTTCTTCGAGGATTCCTTTTGCCAGTTGGTCCTTGAAAATCTCATCATATTCTTGAAGGAATCGAGGATTGTTATGATACGCCTTGTAAATGGATCGAAGTCTGGCTTCCGCAATACCTTTATTATCCGGCAGATGTTCGTGGTCTTCCTTCCATGGCAATTGAACATAATATCCATCTGGTTTTTTGACGATTGTTTCATTGAACCGTTTCAACACCTGCTCGTTGATGTGTTGCTTTTCCTGATGCTGTGGACCCTTATATTCGTGAGTTCCTGATGATTCGAACGCGAAGAAATCTTTCCATTGTTTTCTTCGTCTTCGCTTGTTGCTTGGTCTTCGCTTGCATGTCATCAGAATTTTGTTGTTGTTATGTGGTCTATCGGATTCTCTTCCAGAAATCATGTGTCCAAAAGAGGTTGAGATAAGATGAAGTCCTGAGGGCATCTTGAAGATCTGTGGCTTCATTACTGTCCATAGTTGGTCGCATCCGAGTAAGATTTCTGGATCAGATAAATGAATGGAAGTGTCTGCTAATTTGATTCCGTTCTGTTTGATAAACTTGAGATCTTCCTCGGTGTGGCGGTTGGGTAAGATGCAGTTCGTGATGACGTCGGTTTTGTACATTGTGAATTCCATGACTTTGCCCTGTTCGTCTTTTAGCTTGACAAGGATGATGTCGTAAATTTGTTCCTTTGCTTCGACTGATCCGAAGGTAGATAGGTGAAGAGATTGTTGTCCGACACAGGGTAGTTGTAGTTTTTCGACTATGTGTGACTGTATGAAGGATAGTTCTGATCCGGTGTCTAAAAGAATCCTTACAGTCTTTGTACCGTGGGGGCCAATGATTTCTGTAGTCCCAGTGAGGAGCTGAGCTTTTGGCGCAGATTGCTCGTTGATCTGCATTGTAGCTTGTCTGTCCTCCACTGGTTGAACTTCGGCGCCATTTTTCTGACGAGAGACGAAGTTTTGCGGGGCGACTCTCCTTCTGTTGGAGTCTGCTTTTGGCGTGGTGGGTAGGGGGCGGGGCTGCTGGCTGCTTTGAACATCTGTGTGGATCTGTTGGAACGGTGGGTTGGAGTCATGGAGTGACGTATGGTGTTTAAGTCCACAGATTCTGCATCCTCGTTTGTTGCAGTCTCTTACTCGATGATCTGAGTGTTCGCAATTTGTGCACAATTGATGTCGAATGAAATGAGCAAATCGCTCTTGGAGGGGAATGGCCTGACAGCTGGTATAGCTGTGGGTAATTTGCTCACAATACAGGCACTCTGGTTTTCTTTGTGTATTGCGATGGGGTTTGGTGGGGTAAGTTTCCGTGTTCATCGTGAATTTCGAAGCTCGACCTCGCATGGCTAGTTCTTGGGTTTCCTCTATGTAGCGTTTCTTCGAAATAATACCGTCGAGTTCGGCGTAGAGGCAAGTCCAGTTCCAAGCTCTCGGGCCGCCGTGTTCAGCCTTCCTTTCAAGAACCTTCAATTGAATTTCAGTACTGAATTTCCTCGATATCTGCGTAAGAAGTTGCCGATGATTAACGTCTTCTTGCTTCGTCTCCAGCTGGGCGATTATCATCGCAATCTGGTCGAGAAGTTTTCTTTGGTGATATGTGGAAAGGCTGTCCGCTTCTACCTGTTCAAGTCTTCGGTATAGCTGATCAATGATTTGCTCGTTGTTGTCGTATCGTTTCTGTAGCCATTGTATTGCTTCACCATAGTTTTCTTCGGTGACTTGAAATCGATAGCTTCCTTGGCGTCTCCTCTCAGAGCCCTCAGCAAGTAGTTGAACTTCAGCATTCCTGAGATTGGCTGATCATGGATATTGCACTTAAATAGCTGCCAGAAGTTTTCCCATTCCCAGCTATTGCCTGAGAAAGTGGGAATTTCGAGTGGTGGCAGGGAAGGGTGAAATTGATAGTGTGTTTCCATGATGTGCTGTTGTGAAGAGCGTTGAGGAGTGGGTGGGTTTGAACATTCGTCTGATTGTGATAAGGCTGCGTTGAGGAAGGAAGGTTGAATGGGCATTGTGGTGGTAGATCGGTGGTTCATATGCATGCTGTTGTTCGTGATGAGTGGTTGTATTTCTGGAAGCCTTGCTTGACGGGTTTCACTGATAATGTTCCACTCAATTCTTCCTAGGGTCCTACACAAACGCTTAGCCTGTTTGAGAAGTTCATCTGATTCTGTAAGATATCGGTCTTCTGCACTGGATTCTTCTTCATGTCGTTCACTGATGAGGTTTTCTACTGCGTCGCAGTACCTTTGTAGAGCAGTTTCGACTGCTTCCGAAGACTTCTGTAGTTCGTCTATTGCTCGCTCGCTGTGTTTTCTTCAAGATGACGTTTGCTCTGTCGATTCCTTTTTGCTCCATGTTGTCCAGTGCGCTTGCAAGTTGTGTATGTTCCTCTAGAAGCTCTTTGAGGTCATTGTTCGCTCTTCCAATCCTTGATTTGAGCACCGTCAATGCCATTGATATCTGTCGTTTTCCTGAAGTCGAAAGTGTGCAGTACGTACCTTGTAGTAGATCGGCGGAGCAGTAGATCCGATATAGTTGGCGGCTGGCAGGTTCTTCTAATATAAGCCGATGCACCAATTCTGTCTTGTCGTGGCTTTCATATCCAACTGGTTTATTGAACAACCGAGAACGACGTACAACAGAGCATCAATTGAAATCATCCTACTCAGTAACCCCTTTTATAGGGTTCAGCTCAGAAATGAATCAATTGATATGAAATCAATAGCTTTACTTGTTGATTCATGATATAGTATCAATCGTGATATCAATAGTTTTACTTGTTGATTCGTGATATCTTCAATCAGCCCTTCTGTAATCGCAAGGTTGCGATAAATCATCGGGATTCGAGCCTGCGTCTCGTGCCTTAAAACTGCTCATGCTTTGACCACTACGCTACTGAGACAACGGTTCTCCCCAACTTCGCCGGTCATTTACACTTCCTATTAGTCAGAATGCGTTTATTTTCTTCACTAATCCGTAACGATGGCTTGAGCCTGTCTGTCGGATACGACATCGCACCAGTTAAGTTGAAAGCAATTTGATTATTATCGTCACATTCTTGTTTCAGTACCGCGTTTTTGGGTTACTACTAGGAGTAGATGTTGTAATGATGGTGCTATGTTCAAGCTGGAAATGAAAGCTACCTGGCTGAAGGAAGGTGCTAGGAAAGCACAAATGGAGGGCGCAGTTGAGGAGGAACCGTTTTTCGGTAGCGTAGTGGTTAACGCACGAGAGGCTGTAGGGCACCAGACTCTGGATCAAACTCCAATGGGAGCCAATACCATAACTTCGATATCAGCTCAAGTTTACTTTCAGGACCCTTCCCTGACTCCTCGTATATACAAATTATCGTTTCGCATAGCGAGTTCTCATACGGGTTTGTACACGGATCTCTCTGCATCGCACCCTCAAATCGGTTTAAGGAATACTCAACAAAGAGGTTGGAATAGCGCGATTTTGTTGAGCTTCTCTTCTCAAAAGTAACAAATGCTCTGCAGCAGCGCTTCTTGCTTTTTTCACTAATTAGGCCAATTTCCTGTTCTCCATGTGTGTGCATAGCAGTCGCCTTGGGGATCTCGAGACTTACCCAACTGAAGTGGTCGAAGGATAGATGTTGACTGTCCATGCTTGACGAAGACCTCGAAAGCATTGTTGTCAAAATCTCCGTTGCTTCTTCTTCTTCTGCTTCTCCTTAGCGTTAATCCCGCGCCGCCGCAGGGTCCGCTGTTCTTGTCAACAGTCGCCATCTAACTCTATCCCGGGCGTCTTCTGATGTTGCTTTGACCTCTTTGAAGTCGCTTCTGATGACGTCCCTCCATCTCTTCTTGGGCGCTCCTTTTGGACGCTTGCCGGGTGCCTCGAACTCCAATGCTCTTCTTATTGGGTGGTCCTTCGGTCTCCTGAGAATGTGCCCATACCACCTTAGTCTTTGCTCGCGCATTTTCAGATGCACAGGGGCTACTCCCATGACCGATCTCACGTCCTCATTTCGTACCCTGTCCATCCGTGTCCACCCACATGCCCACCTAAGCATCCTCATTTCAGCTGAGTGTACTTGTTTTTCATGTGCCTTATTTGTGGACCAGCACTCACTGCCGTAGAGCAGTGCTGGTCTGACGACGGCCCGGTACAGCTTTCCTTTGTAGACCCTCGAGCATCTCCTGTCACAGAGGATTCCAGTTGCTTCTCTCCACTTCATCCATGCTGCGTTTATCCTTCCCCTCACTGCCTCATCTACTGCTCCGTCTTTTGACAGCTCGCTTCCGAGGTATCGGAATAGGTCCACCCTCTCGATAGTTTCCCCATAGCAGTCCAGTATCGGCTCCGAGCCATCCTCTGAGCTGATGAACATGGTCTTCTTCACGTTCAGCCTGAGGCCGTTTCTGGCCAGTGTCTCCTGCCACTGTTGAATCTTATCCTGTAGTTCCTCTCTGCTATCTGCTATTAGAGCTATGTCGTCAGCGTACAGGATGGTTCTTAGTGGGTCTTCCGTCAGATGCCGGACCATACTGTCGAGGGTGAGGAGGAATAGGAAGGGGCTCAGTGCTGATCCTTGGTGTACACCTACCGTGATGTTCACTATCTTTGTGTGTCCGTGTGGGGTGCGAATCGTTGCTCTGGACCTGGCGTACATATCCTTTCTTTCGCATAACAAATTTTAGCTTCTCTCATCTTGTCACTCGAATTGTCTGAGGCAGCGCAGCATTAAATAGCTTTATCTTATTATTAAGCAGCTTTATCATTTGGACCAAGCGCTTGGGCACATTTCGTTGCCGCAGTGACCACCATAGTAGCGTACGGGGTAACCTGTCATAAGCCTTCTCGAGGTCCAGGAAGGCCAGGTAGATCGGTCGGCGCTTTTCGCGGTATTTCTCCATCACCTGCCTCGCTATGAAGATGGCATCCGTAGTTGATCTCCCTGGCATGAAGCCCAACTGCTGCTGTGCGATTTCGACCATATCTCTCAATCTACTGTCTATCAGCCGCTCGTAGACCTGCATGGTGTGAGATATCAGCTTGATTCCTATGTAGTTTGAGCATTCTGTGGCGTCTCCCTTCTGCTTGAAGATGGGTACGATGATGCTGTCTCTCCAGCTTTCAGGCATCTTACCTTCTGCTGTGACCTTGTTGAGGAACCTCGTCAGCCATCCAATTCCATATTCCCCGAGCGCCTTCCATGCCTCCACTGGTACTCCGTCCGGTCCCACTGCTTTTCCTACCTTCATCTTCCTTATAACCGTCTGGACCTCCTCCTCTGACCAGAGTTGTACTGGGCCTTCCACTGGCGCTGCTTCAGAGAGATGTTCTCTTGGGAATTCTTCATTTAGGAGTCCTTTGAAGTACTCCTCCCACCTTGACTTGACGTCTGCTGGCCTCCTTAGCGAGCATCCTTCATCATTTTTCATAGTCTTCACCACTCTTACGTCCAAGCTTGCCCGATGTCGCGCCTTAGCCAGGCGGAAGGCGAATTTTTCTGCCTGTGGTTCCTCCAGTTTTTCGTAGAGGCCGTCCATCTCAGCATTCTTGGCTTTAGCCACGGCTGCCTTCGCAAGCCTCTTGTACTTCTTGTAGATGGTGAGGTCTTCTGATGATCTGGACTTTTGCCATGTCTTGTATGCCCTTTTCTTCTCTCTTACCACCTTTTGTACCTCGTCATTCCAGAACCAGGTAGCTTTTTTTCCTTTTGGCCCTCCAAGCGTCTCTCCTACGGTTTCCTTAGCACACTGCAGGATCGTTCGTGCCGCTTGTTGCCATGTTTCATTGACTGCTCCATTCGGATCAGGTAGGCTTGCAGCCATCACTTTACTCCTGAGCTCATTTCGCTCAGGGCCTCGCAATTTTCACCATCGGATTCTGGGGTCCGTCTTCACCTTTTGCTTCGGAGGGAGGGTGATGCTTAGGTCTGCAACCAGCGGCTTGTGCTGAGTCGTCACATCTTCGCCTGGGAGAACCTCAACGTCCTTGACCGTTTTAAAGGCCTGCCTATGTACTAAGATATGGTCGATTTCCGTTCTTCAACCTCCACTGCTGTAGGTCACCTTCTGGCTTTCCCTCTTTGTGAAGAATGTGCCGCAGATAGCCAAGTCGTGGGCGACTGCCAGGTCAATTATTCGCTCGCCATCTTCATTCTTACACCCGATTCCTCTACCTCCATGCACCCTTTCCAACCCTCGTCTGTCAGTCCCCACATGGCCATTCAGATCACCCGCTACGGTAAGGAAGTCACCTTCAGGAACAGATCTGATGACGTCATCAAGGGTCATGTAGAACTCGTCCTTCTCCTCCTCGGAGCATCCAGTTTGTGGTGCGTATACCGATATTATGGTCCAGCATCCGTCCTTCATGTCTAATCGTACAGTTATTATCCTGTCGTTGATCCTTCGTACAGCGGACACTGAGTCTTTGAGACCTTCTGAGACCGCGATTCCTACTCCGTTCCTCTTCCCATCGTTGCCCTTGTAGAAGAGCTTGACACCTTCCCCAATTTCCTTGGCCTTTTCTCCCTTCCACCGCGTCTCCTGCAGGCACAGGATTTGGATATTCTTTCTCTTCATGAGATCAGCCACTTCTCTTGACATCCCTGTTGGCGTACCCACATTGAGCGTCCCTATTCAAACTAGCTTTTTAAACGAGGTCGTTCGTCCCTCGGTAGCCCTCGCATACTGACCACAGGACTCGGGCGGGGGTCCTGCGCGTCACTTCCGGGTGACGTCCTAGCATTATCTCTGATTCCTTGTGCGACTTTAATCATGGTTTTGTGACGGGTTTTGACCATCAGCCGGCCTGTCAACCTCGGCCTGACGCTGGTACCGTTGCCATTTCTACAATTTTTGCAAGGCATGGCTTTTTGCCTGAGCCCGGAATTGAACCTGGGACGTTCCGCGCGAGAGAGTACATTGCTAGCCACTCGGCTATCCGGGCGCTCCGTTGCGTTGGAAATCTCCGTTGTTACTATCCTTTATATCACAACCATTAAACGACCTAAGTTTTCCGCCGCGTAAAAGTACCCATCTATCGAATTTCTCCTGGGCGACGACCTCATCTGGAATAAATCATTTGTTATTTTATTTTTTATTTTTTATTATTAATTCATTTAATTCGTCCACTATTCAAATATACAGTCCGAATTTGATCAAGGGGACGTATTGGAAGTTTTTGTTGCAATTCAGTTAAGCTTAGCCGTCGTCGGTGTAAGAGGGGCGAGATAATGAGGCCATCCTCGTTAGCTCGATATTATGGGAAGGTGAATATATGGTCAACTCCACTTTCAAAATTTTCGAAAGTTCTAAGAGCCTTGTGAACCGAAACGTAGATCGTTTAGCCACTGTACTGCATTCCGGTTCCGTGGCGGTGGCGTCCTTGAAGTGAAAAACGTTAAAATTTACTTTTTAGGAGTCGTGGCAGTGACAGCGTTTAGAAAAGTGTTTGGACAATTTTTGTCGGTTTTGACGCTCACTCTTGGTGATCTTCTATCACAATATTCTGCGAATCCATAAGCTCGCCACTGCTTATCCTTTTTCGGTGTAGGATGTGACTGCATAAGTTCAATACCCATTCCATCCGTTATTCGGCGCCGAAATCGATGTGCCTTAGTTATCTTCTTCCATTAATGAGCATAAAGGCGCTTTAATGTTCTACTGTCACCTTGCACAGGAAGTCTACCTCGAGCTTAATGTATGGAACTATATATGTACTATTTGCACGAAAATGGTGCGCTTAATTATATCACCTGTATCACCTGCCGTCCCGTTGCCCATCGACTTGCTCAAGCTCGCGCCAGAAACGCCTGCATTCGTCCCTGTCGCTTGTGGTGGGATATTCCTCACCACGTTAGTGTTTCGCTTTTGTGCGAACAAGGTGGTTCAGTGGTATGTTTATTGGGGTGGCCAGCCTCGCTGGTCCACCAAATCAAGACGAGAATATAAGACACTGCGGACAACCGTCGGACAGTCGGCGGGCGGACCTCTCCGAAGAGGGTCCACCCTCACATATGCCACCGAGGGGTCGCGGATCGCGACACTCCCCCGGGGCCAAAACGAAATAACATTACAACAAATATGTCATTTCAACGAAGATCGGCCGTTGCGAAGAAGTAGCCCATGTCGCATTGTTCGGATCGAGTTGTTGATTTGAAGTCGGATTGTAGTTGTGGAAGTTGGTGGATGTAGTGGCTATCGGACGAAAGTAGTTGTAGGAATTTCTCGGAAGTAGTTGCAGTACATTGACGTCGGAGTAGTTCGAAGGTTAAAGTAGTAGAGTAGTCGACAGCGAGTTTTTCAGAACTTTCGCTTTTTAAAGTCTTTCTGCACGTGCAGCGCTTTTGCTGTTCACAACAAGGCATTGTGTGGTTGGCTGCAGATTCCGCACACCACTTTGTAATCCTTGCCGTGTTCCGGCTTCAAGCATTTGCCGCACAGCCCCATTTTCGACACCTGGAACGTGCGGGCATACGTACCGGGATATCGAGGGCAGCGGCCGCTGGGTGGGAATCAAGGTTTTCCGCTAGCGTGCAGAAAATGCACGCTGATTTGGGAGTTGTTCTCTCCACAAAAGCGGTCAGTGCAGGTGTCAAGGCATTGAAATCCTCAATGAATACGCCCACAACGGCGAATTTAGCCAGAAAAGCCTCGATGTTGTAAATTTTCGCATGAATATCATCGAAGATTTTGTCCAACTTTAGATGGACATGGTCGCATTTGTGGTCGAGGGATTTCAACAGCTGTATGCAGAAGGTCGGCGTCTAGGAGAGGTTTGTAGGTAGCCATTTGTATTTGACGATGACTTTCTTGGGTGTGGCCGCCTTTTATGCCGAATCTTTGTTTATTTTTTCTGCATACGGCTTATTGCACTGCGACTCCGCCTCTATTACTTTGAGAACACTCCGCCCACTTCGGTGAGTGCAAGATTATGGGATGAATAACTAGTTATATAAACTATCGTTACATAGAAGTGCAATGAGTATCCAGAATTGTTATTCTTGGAAATATTTCTCTTTGGCATTTCACTGATGAGCCTGTCGAACGAGTCGTATAAGTGACACGACAGAGGTCAAGGTCACTCACACTGCCTGTAGCATGTAGCACATGCATCTGCCTACCCGAAGGGTGATAATTGCCAGTGACCTCACAAGGGCGGCGACCGCAAGAGGGCCGCATGGGTAGGTTATGCACATTATTAGTGTTAGCACGACTGCTGACGCGGCCGCTATTCTCCATTTTTCTCTGATTACATTCAGAATTGGTTTCATATCTGGGAATTTCAAATCTTTTAACCAATGTAGAGGTTCCTATACATAGATTTGCTTGTTGCTCAATATATCTATATTCTCCCTCCTTTCGTAGAACAACAGCGTTCCAGTGATGGAAAATCTTTCCGATTTGCCATCGCAAATTGTTAGGCACTGTTTGTGTACCAATGCGTTTGAAAAATGGAGGCTCACAACTCTAGTTTTATTGGAGCTATCGCATTCTAGGGAAAATGCTTGTTCTGAATTACCATCTTTGTTGGTAGTTTAGTTTTGCACGATATATACAGATGTGCTCCTTCTAAGCAATCGTAGCATCCAACTAGTTTTTCAAACGCAAGCTCGCATGATTGGTCGATTGTGAACTGGCTAGTGTTCATCAGTGCTTTTGATTGTACAATCACAAGCACTTCAGCTTCCGTAGAATACATGACAAGATCTTTATCCATGGTCTGTATTACGGTACCGGTAGTATTTATTGGTAGCGTGTTGAATACACCCGATCGGATATGAGCGATTGATTCTTTGGGGCACTGACAACCCGATAAAGATCGCTTGTCTTGACATATGCATTGAAAATCAGGAACACATTTACTCAAAGCTTCCGATGCTATTTCCTCCGTAGCACATTTTACGGGTAACTCGTAGTTCTCGGGAACAACAAAGGAGTCTTCCGAACTTGAAATGAATCTTCTGTTCATAAAAGTTGATACTGGTTTCTGAACTGAAATGACTGTCTTTTCGAAGCCAGAAATCATGTACTTGACGTATGGTTGTAACGTATGCCTGCTCTTGTTAACTCTGCCAAGGATTGTAGTTTCGATATCTATCGTAACAATTGGCGTCCACTCTTCACATGATACCACCTTATAAACGGTTTTCGTTTGCGGTATATGGACAAACCTATGGAATGAACAGGAAGGCATGGGTAGAAGACACCCACACATTATTCCGGAGCATGACGACATTGCGCATGTTGCATATCCTAGCTATATGCTAGTTTGGTTCAACTCTGGAATTTTTTTGTATCTATCGAGCTTTCCACAGTAGCCGCTGGAGCATGATCCCTTCCCGGGACAGCGTTGTGTCTGGTATTTTCTGGAGACTGAATCTCTCCTGAAATATTGCGATACTTGAGCACATGTAAGCTTTATAATGTGTTAAAAAGCTTTATCGTTCCAACGGTTTTGTTGCCAAGATTTATTTGAATACACAAATTTGAATTCAGTCTGTTAAAGCTGATTTCTTCGCTGTATTCATAGATGCATTTCTCCCGTTGTGTGCGTACCAGGTTCACTGTATGTCGCACAAAACCATGCTGACACATTAGTGTCGATTGGATGCAAAGCATTATTATACAACCAATAATAATCGTACTGCGCAATGGTCTAGGATTGAATACATCGAGCGGTACATGGATAGAGTTTGTATGCTCTATATTCTGAGAGCTCACGCATATTTTCTTCGTTGCTATCCATATACATGTAATCGCCATAAGTATTATTATCATGACCAAGTACATAATAATGAATACTGAGATGATCGCTCCTTCGGGCCAACAATGTGGGTTACCCAGCAGGCCCTTTGACAGCAACTTCTGAGCGTAAAACGCAGAAATCTGGGTCTTGGCTTGCCGCTGAGGAACAGTTCGCTATGGAGGTGTCGGCAATTGGCTTGTTTCATCAGCGCCGGAAATAGGATATTGAGTGTCAGGCATACTGCGTAGCTCCAGATGATATAACTTGTTTATTGGCTTCTGCAGGACATGTTGATTAGGCATTCGCACTCTGACGGTTCGTATTTGATCGTCTGCACTTTGAACAGTATCTTCAATTCTGCCATGACCAATTTCCACGCGGTATGAGTTCTTGTTCTATGAGAACTATTTCGCCTATCTGTGGGAACTGACGAGACACACTGCGTCTCTGTGCTCTTTTGTTCGTCTGCGAATCTCTTAGTGCTGTTAGGTAGTCGAGGCTCCATTTTTCCCAAAATTTGGAAGACGTTGTCTCTGAGAACATCAATGCTTCTTTCACTTGAGCCGCAGTTTGAATGAGCTCGGGATCGTAGGATGGATCCAACTTTTCTGACTCCAGTTGATCACTTGGAATTGAAAATCGAGCGTTTCCGCGTAGAAAATCAATCGGTCTTAGCGGAATTTCACCCAGATCACTGTTGTGAATCTTCGTTATCGGCCTTGTATCTAGAATTGCCTCTATTCTGGCCATTGCAGTACAAAGTTGTACGAAAGTCAACCTCTTTCTGCCAAAAGTCTTTTGTAGCGCTCTTTTTACCGAGACTGCTAGTCTCTCCCATACACCTCCCATCCAGGGGGCTCCAGGTGGGTTAAACACCCATTTTATATCTCCTGTGACAAAGTACTGTATTCTCTCTGTTTCAATGTCTTCGAACAGCTTCTGTGTAACTTTTTGATCAAGTTCGAAATTGGTTCCACAGTCTGATCTGACGTTTTTGGGAACGCCTCTTCTCGAAACAAAGCGAATAAAGCTGCTCAAAAACGCGCCTGCTGTCAGGTCTTCAACAACTTTTAGATGTACTGCTTTAGCCGTTAAGCACGTATATAAACAAACGCACACTTTTCACAGGTCACGCTTTCGATTGGTCCCATGAAATCACATCCGACGTTTTCGAATGTTTTTGATACAATCACGCGATCCTCGGGCAATGGCGCCATTTCTGGTAGTGCTAAGGATAAACCATGACATTTATTTATTTATTTATTTATTTATTTATTTATTTATTTATTTATTCAAGACGTCGGCAGAAACCTACGTGTGCCGTAACATACACATAACTCGAAACGATCATCAAAAGTAAGAAAATGCACTAGTTCCATCAACAAAATTACATAAAATCACATAAAATTCACACACGAGCTAGCAAATTCAGAAAACCACCCAGGGAAAGACCGAGGACATTTTGATTTGATTCCAAAATACGGTTGAATTCTACCAAGCACCTGTAGGTGAAGAAGCTATTTCTGGTCCGTGATTTCGCCACAGAAACATTTATTTATTTATTTATTTATTTATATCTACGTCTGCTCAGAGACGTGCTGACCAATGTAGTACATATTACGATGAAAGCATATGGAAAAAAAA